>CM061531.1:74106088-74370693 GCA_030545055.2 Neoaliturus tenellus | reverse complement strand
AATTTAAATTACTAAGCAGGGTGCTTGCTAATAATGTTGAAATAAGCCTTTTTGTAGCAAATTTTAACGTATTAAAAACCATTTTTTAAGAAAAAATAAGACGATACACGAGTACAATATAATCTTAAGAACAAGAATGTACAATAAGATTGGTAAAAATTTTATAGATAACGATGCAAGAAGGGAGATGCGAAAGGTCTGCAATTTCAAAAACATTGTTATTAGACCACCGATCGATTCCGCACTGAAACCAAAAAAAGCATTTAAGTAACAAAATTTAAAACCACCCGTCATATATTTTCCAAAATGTGAGTTTCCGCGTATAGCGGCAGTTAACAGTCTCGCTCGACGATTTTGATTCCGTGGTAGAGCGCACCCTTAACCGTATAGAATTGGCCATTACAGTTCCGCTGGATCGCTGGATCTAGCTGAGCTAGCCACTAGCTCACCCGTCCGCGCCGTAGTACAGCAGACGAGCAGACGGACGGACGAGGACGAGACAAACCAGTATTCTTCCCGCGCCTATCCCCTCCATTACCCCCACTACTTTTTAACTTTCTTGAGTGCTTCAAGGCCAAGATGAGGACGCGGTAGCATAAACCTAAGCGTATATTACTGTAGTTATAAAATCGTGTTATTTGGACAGTATATTAAAGTTAAGCATTTGAGTACAACTATACAATTTAGTGTTAGTAGTTTATTGTTGGACAGGTAATTTTAAAATTATTATCTCGTAGTTTTGCTGGCATCTTTCATGCAATACTTCTCGGAAAGATCCATTGTACTTCAAGAAGCCTCTCTTGTTTTTAGTTGGCGGTTTTGTGCGAGAGTTTTCAACTTGGTTTCTCTATATCGGTTTAAGTTAGTTTCATAGCTTTATATCTTAAATTTAATTTATTATTTTTATTGAAATTGTCTTTTTTAAAGACAGAAGTGTTTTTCAAGACATCGTAAATTTGTGATCAGTGCCAAGCTGATTTCACTTTTTGCTTCGAGTCACGACGTCACTAGTGCACCAGCATTTCATTTTTCATTGAATAGCGTAGGAATGTCATGTTGGTCATTGACTTGGCAATTTTATTGCTCGGTTTCCATGATATATTGTAACTGAAGTATCTAAAATAATTATTAATACACACTTATGGTTTATTTAGGTTTGTATATGCCAATTTATTATCTGAAAATGTATCCTAGGATTAGTAATTTATTATTTGAAACAAGTGCATGATAATTTCGGTGAAATTCAAGGCTTTTCAACCTGTTGCTCATTATGATTTGAAGTTTGTTAAAAACTATTATTTTACTAGCGGTGAATATTTTGGTTTTATATTGTTTAAAAATATGTTTAGAAGTGATTTATTACAAATTTAATGAATCTTGTGGCACTTCACAGTTGAGGGAGCAAGTTTTAAATAGGCCCTAACCTGAAAATGGCTAGCCCCATTCTTCCCTTAACCTCACTTAAACTTATATTTGCATTTCACTAAAGATAATTAATCATATTATGGGCTACTTATTAATTTTCAAAATAATATTTTTTATTAGTGTGTGTTAAGTTAATTCTATGATTTAAGTGTGAATTAATTTTGTTTTAAAATACTGGCTCCTATTGTGTTTGTTAAATATGCTTTTAACTAAGTTAGGCCTAAATAGGGTTTTCAGTTTATTTGGTTGTTGCATTTTGGGGAATAGCTCATAGACATAGGTATCTTCATTTTACACTGGCTTTTTGCAAAATTTAGGCCTAACTTAGCGTATTTTTAATTTAAAATTAATAGCCTAGATTCTAATTTCTTGGCCTGGAATTTTATTCTAATTTTTATAATTCAAATTCTATTCATTGTTTCTATTCTATTCTATAGGCCTACTTGATAAGAATCCAGTCGAATGATCTTAACAATGTTTAGTTCCTATGGTTAAGAGATTACAATAATAATAATACCTTAAAAGTATACGATAATTACCTTAAGTACTACGGTATTACGATAATAATAGTACCTTAATACCTTTTTAACCTATTTATGCAATTTGCACATGGTATATGGGCTCACACACCAAATTTTCTGTTAACCTAATATAAACTAACTTAGATTCAGCCTTAAGGTGATGGTATTTGGTTCATTTACCTTTTTTACACTTGAAAACTCTGTGATTCAAGTGACCAATGTCCGTGATTGTGCCGCCAAAAATCTGTGACTCCTAATTTCAGAGGCAATAAATGTTAATGGCATCAAAAAAATTACTGAAAAACATCGTAATATTACTTGATAAGAAATGGGAAGTAATTTCTAACCTTAAAGTCCATCTCAAGTTAAAACGGAAAACAGCTGTCTGCTTATTTTACAACTCTCATCATGTTGCAAAAAACTCATCCATAGTGGATTAACTGATTGGCGATGTAAAAATGCTTTTCCAACCAGTTAGGATTGACTTACCTAAAAACAGATTTTAGCAGATGATTTTAGAATGTAAATATATAAGTTTTTCAGACTTAAAAATATTTTTTTGAGATTAAAAAATAAACATCGTTCTTCCCAAATACAAAGTCAATATGCGTCATTGCCAAAATTTGTGGTTTCACGGAGTAAGGAAATTGCTGGGCGAAACTTCGTTATCCGTCTCCACCGTTATTATCGATGTGGAAATTTCGATATTGCGATAATATTGCTATTATATCGATGATACAATTACACGATACGATTACGATTTTATCACCCGATTTAGTTTCTCGTTCTAATATAATGAAATAAACCTCTTGACAATAAAACAAATACCATTTATATTCAAACAAGTAACTGAAAATAACAACAGAAAAAGTAAAAATTGTAGCTAAAAATTTTTAATGTAACCTGTAACAAAGAACAACACAAAATAAACTAACCAATTTTATTGTGTAGCTGTATCTAAATACAAACTGTGAGAAGAAGCAGACTTCGTTATATCTAATATGGCGTCACACAAATGCTGCCAAATATGAATTAATCAGTAAGGGTTTTTTTCCCTATTGTATTGAAGGAATATGCATTTTAAATGTTTCCAAACACCATTGATTTTGTTGTTATAAACATCGCTGTCAATTAAAGTGACGGAGGTTTACGGTTGTACACTGTTAGGTTAGATTATTATAATGATACCATTGACTTTGTACACTTCACATTGTGTACACAATGTACACATTGACTTCACGTTAGTGTACATAGTCAATGATGATACATATCTTTTCTCAGTATCGTTGTTGATTCGATTGTTTTCATCGCTCAATTTTAATCGCAATCGCAATATCGAAATTTCCACATCGATAATAACGGTGGAGACGGATAACGAAGTTTCGCCAATTGCTGCATTCTTACACTTCTGGGCTGGTGGAACTATCGAATGAAAATTATCGAACAAGTCGATCAGTATATTGGTTGTATTCAAACGGTACGTTATTGTATCTTTTATGAATATAGGTTATTCGTAACTCAATGTAGGCTATCATATGGTTATAAATAAAGTAAAAGTTTTTAGCAAAGATTTTATTATATTGTAAGTTACGGTAACTAAGTTAAGTTGATTAAAAAGTATAAACACCAAACATGATTAGGTTCAACATAACCTACAGTCAAAATTTTAACAAAAAAACCAATAACAAAACATTCAACCTTTAAAAACATCTTATATTATGAAGAAAACATCCCTCTTTTTCAATTACTGGAATATAGACTTTTTGTGGCTCTAAAAAAATGAAAAAATGGATCAGCTGCCGACATTTAAACGTCTCTTTTAAAGAGGATTCAGCTAGGCCTAGATGTGGTTGGCTAGATGTTAGATGATTTGAGTCCTGTTTTCAATTAGGCCTACTTTGTATGGCCCTCCATGACAATTCTATGGTTTGAGTGATAACAGATGTTATTGGATTTTTTCAGTACCCGATATTTTTATTCATGAATTATGGATAAATTTGATTGTAAGTTACATCTCGATAATTTTTAGTCGATATATCAATCAAATCGATCGATAATTTTCATTCGATAGTTCCACCGGGCGTCTGCGGAAGTGCAGCCCATTCTGCTTAAGTCTGTGGTAAAAGCACAACAATTTTATGTATGTTTTACCTGATATGTGTTTCCGAAGTCTGTGATTTAATCACGGACTTTGGAAAACTGTATTCTTTCATGCCTAAAGTATGTGATGCCTTTTAAATAGGTAACCTCAATAAAATCAATAAACAATAAATTAATCATATGATTATAAATTATACATATCAAATTTATGTGTAAATAGAAAATATTGGTAATTAAAGCTTGTTCCATTTACCTCTATGGTAGTTTGAATTCGTAACGATCTGGCATCAGCCAGTCTGCCTGATGCCAGTGAAGACAAAGACGTTCAAATTTGTAAATATGGATGTCTTTGACTACCGGTTATCTTATTATGGGTGAGAAACTACGTGAATAACGGTATTCGGTAGGATCACAATGTTTGGGTGGTTTACCTTACTTGACCATTAGTTTTTGAACATAGGCTAATTTGATTAGTCGTAGGTGCAAAGGAGGAAAATGGTCTTTTAATGAGAAAAAAATAGATGGTGAATGTGACCGAGTCTGTATTAAAACCCATTAAAACTACCATAAATTATTCCTTTATCAAGTATTCAGTTTAATTGTCAAGCCTAGTATTTTTCAACAATTGTTTAATTTGTAAGATGAATACCGTATTGAAAAGTCTACTATTTATGGATCTTTAGGACAACTTCTTAATATTTGGTTGTTTATTACAATTTGTAGTAATTTAGGCTAATTGATTTCATAATTAACATAAATTATGGCTTGATATTTAAATTTGGGTCAATCCATTTCAAATCACCCAGCCAATGTTGCTCAATATTTTTTATTTGCCTGATTTTTTTATTATGAGTTCCCTATGGGTAGACAATCACAAAACACCATTTAAAAAATTTTTATCAGACCTGGTTTTTTTCTGGCACTCATTTTTAAAATGGCGGTTGGGCAAATTTGAGTAAAAAACGAGGTCAGCAAACATTTTAATTACCAAGCTATTTTTAAAGATATCAGAAAAATTCAAAAAACATTGTGTTCAGCATAAAATAATCTTCAAGTTAACATTATATTAATGTTTCTTTTGTGCAAGTAAGTCAGTAAAACCCCTTCTGCAAAAACTCAAATGAAAATCATCAATCGTTAATTTTTAAGACAATAAAAATCTAAGAAGGGAAAGAGACTCACAAATCTACATGAAGAAGGAGTTTTATTTCTGAGAATGCTCTCCTTTTTTTTCTAGAGCTCTTAAAAAATGGCCGAAAGCCTTATAATACCGATTTTCTCGGGTTAATATCTAAAAAGGGACTGAATGAAAATATGTGAAAAATATACAGAATGTTCTTTATACTAATAGGGACATCTCACAAAAAAATTATGACTGAGACTCGACTACATTTAGAGATATATATTATTGAATTTCGGTTAAAAACGCTACCCTTTTTCATTTGAGTGCAGTTCCAAGTTAATAAATATGAGCCAGAAATACTCTTGACAGTGCTCAAATTATGTTTAAATCATTAAACTCAATAAAAAACAAGCATTTTTTTTTAATTTTCAATAATAACAGACAGTGATAACAATAGTTAGTTATAATTCTTAAAGTGGACTTACCGATACAATGGTTGCATTACACTTGCGTACAGTATTCACTCAATAAAGGTTTTGAAGGCATTTAGATTTAAAGCTTTGGTTGCAATTACTTGTTAGCTGCACTATTTTCTTAGCAGGCACCCAGGAAGTGTCTTTTTTGAGAGTTGTAACACAGTTTTTGGTCCAGAGGGGTGAATGAAATGCACCAAAACATCATTGTTGTCTTGACTTATGTCTTCGATTCTGCCACGCCACCACTTGTCATCATAGATACAAGCAACATAGTCATTATTCGTAAGAGATGATACATTTGAAAAGTATTTAAGTTTTATTGTCATCAAAGTTTGTGCCTGTAGAAGTAACAAAACATCTGATTTGATTGTCACTTATGGGGACATATCTGTGATAGTTTTTGTTCCTTTGACTAACATTCAAATCTAGTGACATCAAGTGACAATCAAATCAGATAATTTGTTACTTCTACAGGCACAAACTTTGATGACCGTCAAACTTCAATACTTTTCACAAATGTATCATCTCTTATGAATAATGACTATATGTTGCTTGTATCTATGATGAAAAGTGGTGGCTTGGCATAATCGAAGACATGAGTCAAGACAACAATGTTGTTTTGGTGCTTATCTTTTACCCCTCTGGACCAAAAACTGTGTACCTGCTAAGAAGATAGTGAGAAAGGCGACTCCATTGGAAATAAAACAACCGTGTCCGTTAGGACACATAACATATAAGCTATATAACAAAATATTATGTTTATTTAACTCTCTGATGAAAATTGCAGCTAACAAGTAATTGCAACAAAAGTTTTAAATCTAAATGCCTACAAAAACATTATTGTGTGAATACTGTACGCAAGTGTAGTGCAACCATTGTATAGGTAAGTTCAGCTTAAGAATTATAACTCTAACTAGGCCTATTGTTATCACTGTCTGTTATTATTAAAAATAAAAAACTTTTTTTCTTTTTTTTAATTTAATGATTTAAACATAATTTGAGCACTGTCAAGAGTATTTCTGGCTCATATTTATTAACTTGGCACTGCACTAAAATGAAAAAGGGTAGCGTTTTTAACCGAAATTCAATATTGTATATCTCTAAATGTAGTCGAGTTTCAGTCATAATTTTTTTGTGAGATGTCCCTATTAGTATAAAGAACATTCTGTATATTTTTCATTTATTTTCATTCAGTCCCTTTTTAGATATTAACCCAAGAAAAACGGTATTATAAGGCTTTCGGCCATTTTTTAAGAGCTCTAGAAAAAAAAGGAGAGCATTCTCAGGCCTAAAACTCCTTCTGTATATAGAAATATAAGTATTCAACACAGAAATAAAATATTATTTGTGAGTCTCATTCCCTTCTTAGATTTTTATGGTCTTAAAAAGTAACGATTGATGATTTCCTTTCGATTTTTTGCAAAAGGTGTTTTACTGACTTTCTTGCACAAAAAAAACATGAATATAATGTTAACTTGAAGTTTATTTTATGCTGAACACAATGGTTTTTGAATTTTTCTGATATCTTTATAAATAGCTTGGCAATTAAAATTTCCGCTGACCTCGTTTTTTACTCAAATTTGCCCAACCGCCATTTTAAAAATGGCTGCCAGAAAGAAACTAAGTCTGGTAAAAAATTTTTAAATTATGTTTTGTGATTGTCTACCCATAGGGAACTCATAATAAAAAAATCAGGCAGATAAAAAATGTTGAGCAACAATTTTTATTCTGATTGGGTGATTTGAAATGGATTGACCCATTTGTTTCTTTCTTATATTAATAGGTAGTTTACCAAAATTATATGAAATAAATATAAAACCAACTTAGAAATTTTGACATGAAAGAAATATACCAAATAATACTAATAATACTACAATCATTCATTCATTTTTATTAATGAATAATTATTTAATTCAATATTTATCTTTCAATCATTCATTTGTAAACAAGAAACAGTTGATGCGATGCGCAGAGAGCATACAGTGTCACACCGAACATAACAGTCCATCTAGATATACGAAGTATCTTAACATCCCTGTTAAGACACTTCATTTATCTAGTACCTATCTCATAGTGTCATACGAAGTATCTCAAAAGGGTTGTTGAGATACTATAAAGAAGTTTTAAATATTGTTATGCTAGTTCTTTGGCTTAATGTTAATAAATATGAAATTTACAATTGTATGACCAAAAATAATGACGCATTATAGAGAATGCAAAGCCGATCTCAGCGGCCCATGCCATTTTCGGCTGAAATTTCAAAGGTGGTGTCATCGGTTCGCGGGGGCCTTGTTTGTTGGACTGGTCACATAGGCCTGTGGCAGTACAGATGACACGGAATATCTTGGCCTCTGACATACTCCACTCCTGGATTCAAATTGGTAAACATTTTGACTAAAAACAGTCTGCTATACTCCAATTGTTATAACGCAAACAGCCATCACAGGCCAAGATATTCTATGGTATCTGTGAAAGGGTTAATTCTTGATGTTTTATAAAGTAGGTAGGTATTCCTACATAAGAATACTGTTTTAAAATGAAGAAGTTTTATTTTCTCAGGTGAGCTTATTATACCAGCACACAGATATTAAAATACATGTTGTCTTGCTTATAATATCAAACATAAAAAATAATGGCCACCGCTTTAATTATTTTTCCAAAATCGTAACTGTTCAATCGTTAGTTATGTACATAGTTCTGGATTTTCTAGTGTTTGTTGTAGCTCATTATTTCAGGCAATTAGGGCCTGCTGTACCAATATTGCTTTATAAATACAAATTTTTATTTTTGATTGATTATTTTTTTGTGTTTTCATATTTAGATTTAATATTCCCAAACTGAAATCTAGGTTATTGGTTTATTTAGTTTTTCACAAGGTATCAAAAGACTTTACAGAAGGTATAAAAAGTTAAATTCAGGTGTAGGTACAGTAGAGTCCTGTTAATGTGATAAGATTGACTACAGTGTCCGGGTTTGTAGATAATGCTTGTTATCAAGAAAGGAGTAGGCTTAGACAAGAGAAGAAATATGATAAGTTTACTTTATTCCTTTGAAAAACATTTTTTTATTGCATAATGTACATATAATACAAAAACTAAAAACTTAAACCTCATATTTTAGAACAAACGGAAAGACAAACCAAAACTATTTTTTAGGGTTAGGCTACAGACAATACAATGGTGCTTAGAGCCTTGAAACCGAGTCCACTTAACTGCTCCTCAGGCATTTTTTACTTGAGTTATCCAGGATTCCCGGGTCATCGATTTTAAGGTTTACAGGACTACTGTAATTGATTTATTTATTTACCAATGGTAAGCAGCCAATTTACAAAGAATACAATACATAAAAAATTACATGCGATTATGACGACAATTGTGCAAATTTGCTTGCAACAAGATGGACAAGTATAGTACAAGAATAATATGCGAAAATACACGCAAGAAAATTGACTAGAATAATAATACCCAGTGCAAAGTCAAAATGTTAGTCAAAGTCTGAAGGTAAAAATGTTAGTCTGTCAAAGTCAAAGTGTAATGTTAAAATGTTAAAAATTTGAATTTCCAACCAATTATACAGCCCTTGAACTTAATATTTTTTAGAAAAAAGTAATGCTGAAGAGGAGCGCATGCTACTAATAATTCAGAATGAACGGTTAATTTTTTCATTATGGATAGCCTCTGGACCACTGATTTCACTTAATAAAAAGGTTTAAATACCTGTTCCGTCAAATGGTCCTTTGTTGTAGTTAAAGACTACAGCTTTTTCATGTTTTCAAAAACACATCTTCAGGTCAAAAGTCGAAGTTAAAACTGATTTTCTTCTCCACATGGATGTCGTCACAATTTAAAATACACAAAACACGAACACAAACGAACACGCAAATTGGCCAAAAAGTATGAAAATACGGACACATGCGGCGCTGGTAGTTTGCAAGTCATAACTGACGTGATCCGGTAGCATTGACCCCCTCCCCCTCTCTCCGCTTATCAGGTCCTTATCTTTGAGCCTCGTTGGTATTTAAAATGTGAATGGCAGAATGCTTCCGGATCACGTCAGTCATGACTTGCAAACTGCCGGCGCCGAATGTGTCCGTATTTTCATACTTTTTGGCCAATTTAATGTTTAAATGTCCGCGTGTTCGTTTGTGTTCGTGTTTTGTGTATTTTAAATTGTGATGACATCCATGTGGAGAAGAAAATCAGTTTTAACTTTGACTTTTGACCTGAAGATGTGTTTTTGAAAAAATGAAACAGCTGTAGTCTTTAATTACAACAAAGGACCATTTGACGGAACAGGTATTTAAACCTTTTTATTAAGGTTAATTTTTAGTTTCTGATTTCACAATGAAACCCGATCCATCAATATTCAGCGACTATAAAGTAGAAAAACAGTCTAGCCAATTAAACAACATGATTAAATTAAAAAATAAGTTATTTATCAAAAAATATTGTGGTGGTCTTGTCCATTTTAAAGCCCTTTAAAACTTATTTATTTTGTTGACATGGCAGATTGATCAGGCTACATGACATCCCAGAAACACATATGAGTCTAACATATAATATATTGAATGTTTTTTATTATCATATTGCAGTAGTTTTTAGTCAATACCAGGGTGTCTACTAGTCATCTTAAGTCACCAATAGTCATCGAAAGTCACGGAGTTTACTTAATGATCACGGCAATCACAGAAAAGTTAAATATTTTTCCTCAAATGCAAGAAAAGTCACAGATTTTTTTAATACACCGATAAAATAAATTAATTGTGAGCAAAAGTTTTGCTACTTCAGCAATTTTTACCAAAAGTTTTTTGAAAAAAAAACACACTAAAGTTACTGATTTTTTACATTTTTCACCCCCATAAGTCGCTGAAAAGTCACTGATTTTCTTATCTATTTAGCAGTAGACACCCTGAATACAGTAGAGAGTCAGTTATCCAAACTAACTGGGTCCAGAAGTTTGATCAATCAACCACCAAAATAATACACCATTTAAACATTTTATAACACTTCATTGATTTTTTTAAACATCCTAACAATCCATAGGCTTCGATAAATAAGATTAAAATTTTAAAAAGCCTACACATTTTTGCTTTTGCTATGTCTGACGTTCACAACAGGTTTTTAAAGTTCTTTGCAATTAAATACGATGACACTCAGTGGTTCGGTTAATCTACTACTGTATCTCAAAATGATGAAAATTGGACAAGACTCATTTTTATGTGGATTCCTAGTTTGATTTCAACTTATTTCTTAGGCTAAATCTTAACCAAAAGGTTATAGTAGACACTTTTGCTTGGTTTGATTTCTTTTGCATTTTATTATGTAGGCTATGTATTACTGTATGGCAAATTGTATCAATATCCTACAATAATATGCTTAGAAGACAATAAAACAGTATTTATGTGAATTGTTAATGTGAATTACCAAAGTTAAATATCAATTTTGTTCTTTGCATTAGAAATTAAACTGTTTTCCGTCATTTTGTGACAAGGGGCTGTCCACAAATTACGTCATCTGAAAATAGGGGGGGGGAACTCCAGATTAAAAATGACGGTAGGGCAGTGTGCAGGGGGGGGGTCGGCTTTTATATGACGTCATTTAAAAGGTTATGTTATATATCAAATTTTGACAGTAAAAAAAATATTAAATTTGAACACAATTCAATTATTATAAAATAATGATCTAAGAAAATACATTAGACTATTTTTAGGCGTTGTTTTATTGTTTATTTCAGTTTATTTTTCTATTGAGAAAGTCATTTTGGCTTTATTTCTAAAAGTAAATACAGATTTGATTTGTAAATGTTTTTAGTTTATTGTAAGATAAGTTTATCAGGTAAGTATCAAGATTTTATTGACCTTGCCACCTGAAAGTGAAGGAGAGGGAGAGAGCAGTGATGACGCATTTCCGACGAGGGGGTTATTGAAAATATTGTTGAAAATTTTCCAACAACTTCCGATCCTATAAATGATATGGTACTACATTGGTTTTTAAATGAAAATATCCGGTTTGCATAGTTTTTTCAACAAACTACCGCCAAAATGGGGTTCAAAAGTTAATTGATAGTTTTAATAAATCAATAAAGAATAGAACTTAAGTAGCTTTGATGAAAAACATTATTTTGTCTTAAACGGAGGTTTGTTAAAAATGATTTAATTTTTCTGTGAGGGTGGGGGGGGGGGTGAGACAAATTATGATATTAGGATGATTTTAGGGGGGAGGGGTCCAAAAATGGCCAAAAAGCGATGACGTAATTAATGGACGGCCCCCAATTGAGTAACCGAATGTTTTATTAAGCTGAGATTTTTATTGAGCACACTGTTATACCCCATTCTAAATAAATGTGAGGTCGAAATGTAGATTTCAATTCCCCGTTCTTTCCCATTCCTTCACCTGCCAATAATCCAACCAATCACAACCACTGAGAATTATACAGCTGTTAAATTTCCCATATAATATAATGCTAATGTTTTGTTTTTCCATAAAAAGATTTTCTTTGGCAACTAGAAGTAACCCGATCATCAGCTCTATCTTAATTTCAAGAGCAAAATTAAAATAACGTCTGAAGGTGAAGAAAATAGGGGAATTCAGGAGGTATTGAAAGAATCTTTCTTGTGTGAAACGTAACATTTTGTTTTTCGACCGCACATTAATTTTGAACAGGGTATAACTTATTTATGCTAAGCATACTGATAACTAACTGGTAATTTGTAACATTACCCGGGAGCTGTGGTTGGGTGTGGGTTCAGTGTGTGTGTTTACGGTCATGACTAGATCCACACTCAACAATAGAGCTTGGTTTTGCGACTCGTCAACACTCGACTCGTCGGACATCTCACATCTCACCACTACCGTCCACATCGCTCAGCTGTCTGCATCAGCTGATTCAGTCGGCGAGTGTGGCGCTAGTGGCACATGTTGAATGTGACTAGATCCATACTCGTCTACAGAGTCATGCCACAGTCTCCAGGCAGATCATCCGCTTTTTCATCAATAATGTACTGTATAAGCCAATTGTTAACTATTGGGTAGTTTGGTCTTACTAATATTATATTATTTTGTGTAACCTTAGGTTGTACAATTTTTTTATTTCACATAGTTCAAATAAATACTTTTTTTATTAATTATTCTATTTATTCTCCTCTCTCCATGCCATAAGTTAGCCTATGTGAAAATTTTATGTTCTTCATTTAATCGATGCTAGTATATTTAGGTTGTATTAAAACATTAGAAAATTAGCTCAGTATGAGACATTAAAAACTATTAAAATATTGAGTAGTTAATCAAATTATGCTCTATAATCTTTTCACCCTTACAGATCTTACAGATAATTATAGAAACTAAATAACTTATTCACTATCTTTTCACTTTCAATCAATACTATGCAAGAGTTTACTGAGATCTATTGTGTAGCTAACATTTATAAAATTATTTGCTGACCATGGAAGTCATGAAATTAAAAATTAAATGAGGAAAAATTTTTATATTAGGTTTAAACCCCGAAGATGTTTAGTAGACAAGTGTTTTCAGAATGATTAAATGCTCATAGTGTATTGTAGGCTCCTGATGGTTGCCCATATTCTCTGTTACTTCTGAAAGATGTCCAATATTTATGAAATTTTATAAGGAGGTTAAGATTTTTAAAATTCTTTGTTTGAAATGGTGAAGCTTTTATAACTTTTCTTGAGGGGTCCACACACTATCGAACATGCTCGACCTAACGTTGGGCCAGCTTTTGAACCTGACAAATTGAGTTAAACCTCTGGCGGTCCTGTGGGACGAGCAGTCGGGTCCGACATCGGGTAGAGCATGTTCGATAGTGTGTGGATCCCTTAAGACAGGTAATGGGTTGCCATCAAGGCAACAAAAGGTAAACAAAAATAAAATAATGCCACTTTTAGGTATTGGTTTTGAAACACCTGTGACCTTTGTAAAGTTATAGTTGGCGTAAACTTCAAAGCCTGGTTACCATGATATAGAACAAAAGTTAATTAAAACCAATGAGCAAGGCTCAGTTAACTGAATGACAATTGAGACTGAAAATAGGCCATGAATAGTTTGGTTACAAACAGAGACCGGCTGGTTCACTTGTGTCTGGCCCAATGATTAAGGATTTAGTTCCGAACCTTCAAACACTTCTTTTTCTTGGGATTCAACTGGCAATCTTCATATAGTGAGCTCTGTTACCTCTCAACTGTTTAGCCTGAGGCCCCAAGTGCATGATATTTTCATAAGTACATGAACTAGGGTGATAGTCTATGGGAATGGAGTTTGGGACAAGTACAAGATAAATGTTTTCAAATTATTGTTTGGAAACATTTGGCAGCATTTGTATCATAACAAAAGTAGTTGTGTATAAAAAAAACTATCAATACTCACAGAATTTCCTATGATATTTTGATAAAAAATAAATGCTTCTAACATATATTTATAAAACTTGTAAACCTTTATCTAACTACAAGCATAAATCTAATATTGGATTTTATATCCCTATTCCAGAAATAAACCTATATTCTCATCTACCCATGGTATCTAGTGAGAGGGTCACGAACAAACCATGAAATATTTACCAAGGACACAAATATACTTGGTTTTTTATGTCATGCATATTATAGTGTTGCAACAAACAAAGAAACGACTGTTCACCAGATGCGGTTGCTTAATGAATGAGCTGAGACTCCACAAGTTACGAGGTGTCAACAGTAGAGATACTTGTGTTCTTTAACCATGGTGTCTTTCACCAATTTTCCCGGATACTGTATAATAAACCATTTCACCATGGTCGCCACTGATGAGTTCCATGATACTTTTTATGGATTCCTAGAAGCCAATAACATTGTTTATTTTTAAGTATTTGTGATTAACCATAATCACAGTAACTTTTGAAAGAAAGGCTTAATTTTGATAGAATCTATACTTATTTAATACGCTAAGGGTTTTTTTGTCTTGAGAACTCCTACAATTTTCAACCGATTTTCAAGTTTTTGGTGTCATTGGATAGGGCTTGGTCTGTAGTTGTTTCTGCCAAAAACTGATGAGAATCGGACTGAAAATAAAGGCGCTATCCACCATTGAAATCTCAAAATTTCCCATTTAAATAACATTGGGATTGAAATAAGAATTTTAAACATCTGTTGATTATCAGCTGTAAATACGTGTAGTTTTGGTGATTGAAGAGATTCACATTATTGGATTGGTCGGATGTCATTGATTTAGAGCTAAAAGTAACATTTTGTATTGCATCAAAATAAATTGCTCGATTTCGAGCAACACTTATACTAGTCTATATTAATAAACTAGAATCCGTTTCCTAAACCTTTAGAAAGTACGGAATAGAAACCAATTTTAATGCACATAGGCCTCCAAGGCTACACCCTACAGGCTTTCAAAGTTTTAGGGACTTTCCTTATGGGAAATATACGCTATTATGTAGTAGTCACAGTAAGAAATAAGCCCAGGACCATGTGACTTTTATGTTTTGAGGTCCCCAGAAGCCAAAAACATTATTCAAATTCATAGAGATCTCTATGTGTCCGTGATAACTTTCAAACGGAACCTCCAATTTAGAAGTAATTTAGTACAAGGGTGTAAGGCAGCATATACTTCATTGAGTTATCAAACCAAAATGTTCTGATAATGTGAATGAGGTTTCTAAAGGACCAAAAAAGCGTTTTTAGCGATCTCCCCTATAGGGAATACGCTATTACGGTAGTAGTCACGGTAAGACCTAAGACCGGGACCATGATACTTTTTTGTTTTGAATCCCCTAGAAGCTAAAAACACCGTTCATATTGATATATATATTATTATTATTGAAATCATTGAACTCAGCACTCTGAATATACATATACTAGTACACGTGTTGCTCGAACTCGAGCAATTTATTTTAATACAATACCAATGTTACATTTAGCTCTAAATCAATGACATCCGACCAATCTAATATTGTGAATATCTTTTATTACCACGTATTTACAGCTGATTATTAACAGATGTTTAAAATGCTTTATTCAATCCCAATGTTATTTAAATGGGAAATTTTGAGATTTCAATGGTGAATAGCACCTTTATTTTCAGTCCGATACTCATCAGTTTTTGGCGGAAACAACTACAGACCAAGCTCTATCCAATGACACAAAAAACTTGAAAATCGGTTGAAAATTCTAGGAGTAGTTCTCAAGACAAAAAAAGACCCCTAGCGTATTAAATAAGTATAGATAATATGTGCATGTGTCCTCAAACACAATAACTTTTGAATGGAACCTCCGATTTTGATGAGATTTGGTATAGGGGTGTACGCCAGCATCAACTTGAATGAGTTTGTGAACCAGAATGATCGGACCATGGGAACGGGGTTTTATGTGGTTTCAAAAGGGTAAAAAATGGGTTTTTGGCTTTTTTCACTTTAATTAATAAAATTGAACAATTTTAACTTTAACAATTAAAAGAGCTTAAAAAACAAACAATCTGGTATTTTCAATTTTTTACTTGGCTTAAACGGTCATGGAGAAAATCCAAATCTATGTTTTCCATGTTACGCTCCGGAAATCAATAAAACCTTCTGTCTTGTTTATTTATTGGCATATCTTGATAAAATTTGTTATGTACATTCATTATCAAGCATTTATCTCTATATATAAATGCGAAATTCCGATCAACGCACAGACCAAACCTTAGCACCTAGAAGCATGAGATTTTGCATACATACTCCTCTCATAGCGTAGGCAGACAATAAGAAGCGATTTTACAAAATTCCAAATGGGCTCCGCCCCACAGAAGGTCAAAGTTAGCATGGAGTTCGTATAGGAATAATAATTTGTTTTTGATTTTTGTTTACATTATCACAGATGAGAACTATTTGAAATTTCAGTAGTTGTCTGCAATTTATTTAATCATCAGCTGTTAGAACAAAAGTTTACTAAGGTTATCTTCTACTATATATTTGTCAAATACCACTCACTCACGTATCAGAGTATCTCCAAAACTATAAGGCCTAGAGTGTTAAAACTTGGCATGTACCTTCATCTTTATTAAAAAACGCTCACTAAGAAACGGTTTTGCAAAATTCCGTCAGGGCTCCGCCCCACATGACTTCAAAATTTCGTTATAATGTTATTCTTATGGGGGATTTTTAATACAAATCAAAGCAACAACGAATCTCCAAAAGTAGAGAGCATGCAGGATTGAAATTTGGTATAGACGTTCCTTTCTACCCATTGATGCTCACTAAGAAACGGTTTTACGAAATTCCTGCAGGGCTCCGCCCCAAACGACTTCAAAATTTCGTTACAAGGTTATTCTTATGGAGCACTTAAAATACGAATCTAGGAAACAACGAATCTCGAAAACTATAGGACCTACAGGGTTGAAATTTGGAATGGTAGTTCCTCTTTGCCTATAGGTGCTCACTAAGAAATGGTTTTGCGGAATTCCTTCAGGGCTCCGCCCCACACGGCTTCAAATATTTGATGTAATTATCTGTTGAAGATTCAAAGCTATCAGCTGTTGGTGAAATAATACATTTTAAAGGATGACATAACCATATGAAAATATTTTTATCTTTGGAAACAATTTATCTGGTGTCAAAATGTATTAGAGTTTAGGTTAGGTTAGTCAATCTACTTTGTCAAATAGTACTCACTCGCGGTATCATCGAATCTTTATAACCATAGGGTATAGGGGGTTGAAATTTGCCATGGACTTTCCTCTGTGTTAAAAAATGCTCACTAAGAAACGGTTTTGCATAATTCTTTCAGGTCTCTACCCCACAGGACTTCAAAAGTTCCATTTAATATTATTCTTATGGCCAATATTTTATACAAATCAAGGCAACAACGAATCTGAAAAGGTATAGAACATACAATGTTAAAATTTGGCATGGGCGTTTTCTTTGCTCATAGATGTTTACTATGAAACGGTTTTGCGATATTCCATTAGGGCTCCGCCACATAGGACTTCAAAATTTCTACCTAATGTTATTCATAGCTAATTTTGAGTTCGAATCTAGGAAACAATGAATCTGAAAAACTATAGAATCTATGATGGTGAAATTTGACGTGGTCGTTCCTCTTTGCTCATATGAACGTGCTCACTACGAAACTGTTTTGCAAAATTCTATCAGGGCTCAGCCACACACGATATCAATTTTTGTCTAATGTTATGCTTGCCAATTTTAAATATGAATCTAAGGAACAACGAATATGAAAAGTCACATGACTTAAGAGGTTGAACTTTTAAATGGAAGATACACTTTGCCCATAGGTACTCACTAAGAATCGTTTTTGTAAAGCATATTTAGGGCTTCACCCCACAGGACTTCAAAATTACTTTTGGGGCCTTCATGGTTGAATTTTGGACGTTCCTCTTTGCTCATAGGTGCTCACTAAGCAACGCTTTCACAAAAATCCCATCAGGGCTCCACCCCACATCCCACATGTCTTCGAAATGTCATTATAATGTTACAATTATTGCCAATTACAATACGAATTGAAAGAAACAACGAATCTATAAACTATAGGGCCTGCGGGATTGAAATTTGGAGTAGTCTCTTTGGTCATGGGTGCTCAATAAAAAGTGGTTTACACATTTCCTTCATTGCTCTGCCTCAAATAACCTCAAAATTACTATAGAGCATACAGGGTTATTTTTTGGCATAGACGGTCATCTTTGCTCATAGGTATTCATTAAGATACTAGATACTGGAAGGGAACCAATAAAAATACTCGAAGGACCTGAGGTAAACTATTAAAAAGAACTTCAAAAGAACCTTCAAAAGAGAGATGAGATGGAGCTATATTCAAAACAAGAATAAAGAATGTTAGTTAAAACAATGACATGTTAATTTAAATACAAATATTGAAAAGATATGATAATGAAAGTAAATTATTAAACTAATGGGGTGTGATTTGCTACATGTATTACTTTATATAAATTGAACAAATACAGTTTTGAAAATATAGTTTTTGAAGTCCTTTAGGGCTCCACTCCACTGGTCTTAAAAATTACTCTATGGCCTACTGAGTTAAATTTGACATTGATGTTCCTCTTTGGTCATGGGCATTCAATAAGAAAGGATTTTGCGATTTTCCTCTAGGGCTCCGCCCTACAGAACCTTTAGGTTACCATAGAACCTACAGGTTAAAATATGACGAGCACATTTATCTTTACTCAAAGGTACCAAGAAACGGATTTGCATATATAGTTTTTGAACTCCTTAAGGGGTCCGCCCCTCAGGACTTAAAAACCTACGGGGCCTACGGGGTTGAAATTTGACATGGATGTTCCTTTTGCCCATAGGTAGTCACCAAAAATTGTTTTGGAAATATAGTTTTTGAATTCATTTAGGGCTACGCCCCACTAGACTTAAAAATTACTCTATGGCCTACGGGGTTGGAAATTGACATGGACGTTCCTCTTTACTCATGGGCATTCACATGGAAACGATTTTGCAAATTTCCTTTAGGGCTCTACCCCACAGAACCTTTAAGTTACCATAGATACTACGGGGTTGAAATTTGACGTGGACATTCCTCTTTACTCAAAGGTACTGAGAAACTGTTTTGGAAAAATAGTTTTTAAAGTCCTTTAGGGCTCCACTCCACTGAACTTAAAATTACTCCATGACATACGGAGTTAATATTTGACATGGATGTCTCTTTGCTCATGGTAAGTCACCAAGAAACGGTTATGGAAATGTAGCTTTTAAAAGGCTTTAGGGCTCCGCCCCGCACTGGACTTAAAAATTACTCTATTGCCTATGGGGGGTCAATATTTGACATGATCGTTCAAAACCTTCAAGCCTCATAAACCTTTAAAATTTGCTCATAGGTGCCCCTTTCTCACTATTTCAATGTATTAATCTTAATGTGTATCTTAAGGAAGAAGATTTCGTAGGTCTTAAAAGAAATTAAAAATAAAATTCAACACGGGCGAAGCCGTGACGGGCAACAGCTAGTTTCGGACCATATAAACATCATAGTTGTGTGTCAGTGAAATTAACCTAATTTATTGTGGCATTTAAGTTTTATAAACTTCTAACATATGTGTGATTAGTATTGAAGAAATTAGAATTGAACTTAGTATTTATTGCATTTTAATTTTTAAGAATTTACGAAATCTTAGGAACTACCAAATTAATTTACTTGAAACTTTGACCACAGGTTTGTCTTGCCTTTTAGGTGCTCACTAATAAATGATTTTGCAAAATGCCCTCTGGGCTCCGCCCCACAGGCTTTCAAAATTACAATATAATTCCATCCACATGACCAAACTTAAATACTAATTAAGAAACCTGTGGGGTTGAAATCTCTTTGCGAATAGGTGCTCAATGAAAAAAAGTATGTTTTGTACATATCTTTTAGGGCTCCGCCCTACATAAGTTCACAATTTATATATAGCCTACGAGTTGAAATTTTACATGGCCGATTCTCTTTCCTCATAAATACTCACAAAGAAACTGTTTTGCAAATATAGTTTTTGAAGAACTTTAGGGCTCCGCTCCACTGAACTTCGAAATTACTTTAGGGCCTCCGGTGTTGAAATTTGACATGGACTTTCCTCTTTGCTCATAGGTACTCACTAAGAAACGGTTTTCCACAAACATTGTTTTTTTTTTTTTTAGTAATTTAGGGCTCCGCCCCACAGGTCTTGAAAATTACCCTATGGCCCATGCGGTTGACATTTGACATGGACGTTCCTCTTCTTCTTATAGGTGCACAACAGTAAGAAATCATTTTGGAAATTTTCTGTATTGCTCCGCCCCACAGGACCTAACAATTGTTATAGATCCTAAGGGGTTTAAATTTAATGTGGATGTTTGTTTTGGTAATAGGTGCTCACTAATAAATGGTTTTGTAAATATAGTTTTTCAAGTACTTTAGGGCTCCACCCCACATGACTTCAAAACTAATTCGCCCTGTATTATTGGGTTGAAATTTGACATGGAAGTTCCTTTTTGCTCATAGTTGTTCAAAAAGAAACGTTTTCACAAATTTCTTTTAGGGCTCCTTTCCACAAATCCTCAAAATTACCATAGATCATACAGGGTTGAAATTTAACGTTTATGTTTCGGTTTACTAATAGGTGTTCACTAAGAAACAGCCTTGCAAATATAGTTTTTTATGTTCTTTAGGACTCCGCCCCAGATGACTTCAAAATGACTGTAGGGTTTACGGGGTCGAAATTTGACATGGCCATTCCTATTTGCTCATAGGTTATTATTAAGAAAAGGTTTTGCGAAATTCCTTCAGAGCTCCTCTCACACTAATTCATTGTTTGAATGTAATTCTTAAGGAAGAAGTTTTTGTTACTCTACTTTATTACCTATAAAATTAATTAAATCAAACGGGCGAAGCCGTGACGGGCAACAGCTAGTCAACTTATATTTGCTTATAAAACTCATGTGGCGGCAAACCTACATACTCCTATGGGATTTATGGGAAAAAAGAAAATGACACCATAACTTGATAAAATTTGGTACCGTATGTACGTTCACTAGATAGGGCTTAACTTATATTTACCAAAAAAAAAAAAGAAAAAAAAAACAACAAAAAAAAACATGGTGGCCAAATTACATACTGTAGGCCTACTCTCATCCCCATGGGTTTATGAGAAAATATACCAAAATTCCACTGGAAATTTGCTGATTGCGCAGGTTTGCTGCGATGGGGGTATTGGCTTTTTTATCTTAATTATTGAAATTCAAACCATTTAATAAAGCTAAAAAAATAATAATCTAGTATTTTAAATTTTTATTTAGCTTAAATGGTTGTGGAGAAAATTTAAAAAATATGTTCTACATATTTTCCTCAATAGCATGTATTTTCACCATATAAAATGACTACAATCAACCTCTATAATAGATACTTCAACTTGTCTGAGCCTTTATAGAATGAACTTGTCCTCCTTGACATGATTATTTCAATAAATGAATTTTGTAATATGGATCTAACCTCAGTAGCCTGAAGTTATCCGTTATGGAATCTTTATATTAAGAATCAACTTTTTTCATGCATAGTTCCCACAGTTTGGAAGGATACCTTGAAGTAAATATTGTTTTTACATTCACATCAAGGAAATATTTTCGGAATCCCGATTGAAAATTATTTAAGGCTTTTGTTTTTTCTAAAAACGAATAAACTTGTTCATGAACAATTTTTAAAAGACATTTGGACAAAGCAGGAAGAATACTATTGGTCTATAGTCAGAAGGGGACTTAGGTGATGCAACTTTAGGTAGGTGTCGAACAACAGCCATTTTCCATTGAGATTTTTGTGTGTGCTATAACAATAAAACAATTTGTAACAACCCGAGTCTAGACTAACTGTATAATAATTAGACAGTTATTTTCCTAGCTAACAATCCAACTACCGAAACTAGAATACCCTTAAGAGGTTGCTAAAGTGTCCGCCCTAGTGGACGTTGCTAAAACTATGTGAATAAGTTTCGCATTGTTTACATGCATAAATTGAAGGCGAGAAACAAAATATATTATTTGGTGTAAATCACGGATAAAGAAAGAAACACTGCTGCACTTCAGCACATGTGAGACCCAAGACTCAGGTAAATGATGGTGAGGAAGATTTGGTCGTGGAAAGGAGGCTTTTATTCATTGTGAATAGCCACTGGAACTGTGTACTGTATTAATTATAATATGGTTATATTGGTTCAAAGTGGATTACCCGGGTTTCAACCCTACTGGGTCATAATCATATCTATTCAGGGACTCGTATTAAAATTTGTGTTTCTAATATGAGTGTTTTTTTTAACTCTTAACTGTGTTTGGTTTTTTTTTTTTTTTTTGTAAAACTGACGAAGTCATCATGACCGACAAATTTTAATATGAGTCCCTGAATGGATATGATTATGACCCAGTACTCATAATATAATCGTCGAAACCCAGGTCATCCACTTTGGCCTCCTTGAATTCTACCACTACAACCCTGATCAAAGACATTATTACCTTTATAAAACACACATAGGAAAACAAACGTAAGTGGTATTGCTTGGTCAGTTTCATTGCCCGAATTAAATAATTGTAATCTGCTAACAATATAGGTTTGAATTGTGATGCCACAATTACAAGAAAAACAATAAACATATTGGAAAGTGAGTAAATTTATGAATTTTAGATTCTATCCATAGTTTTATACATTCGACTCCCTCTCTTGAAAATGAGTCATCAGCGGCGTTTGTCACATCCGAAATTGATAGGACTGAATGTGGGTTATATTATTATGAGTTTATTTGTAAGGTGAAATTGTAGTTACATTAACTCTATAGTAATTTTATAAATCTAAGTTTTAGCCCGCTTCTTTAAAAAATACACCTATGAAGTTTTTATTTGTAGTGTGTTATAATTTAATACTCTTTCCTATTGTGTGGTGTCAAGTTTGTTTTTATCAGTGTCAAGAAAACAAGGATCCAACGAGTTTGTAATAAAAATATTACATATTAAATCAAATTATAATGATAAGTAACAACTGACACAACTAGTTCAACTAATTTTGTCTTGTCTGCTCGCTCCTTGCGGTGTAGATATTTCAACTTATTAAGCATATATCGTAATTGGATGGATCATTCTTAAAATTTGTGTGATAGCTGAAAAAAGAAACAAACATCACATTAGAATTGATTTTTGTAATCAAAATATTTTCCATTCTTGGATTTAAAAAAATAAATCCCAAAAATATCAAATAGATTTAGAAACATTAACATTTCAAGCAGATGTCTCATCCACTTGACCATTTTTACTCATCGATGCTGACCTAAGGTGCTTAAACCAAGAAAACAAGAGTTAAAGCAAGCAAACTGATTGTCTCCACTTACATCACCTGTCTCGAGGCAGCATAGCTATTAATTGTTGAATTTCAGTGTCTAGTTTCATTAAGTTATAATAAGAATCTACTTATGTAGAGGAGGTGTTTTTTCCACCAGCTATAAGAACACTGTTCATTTGAGTACAATACACTCTCGTTTATCTGACTGTGCGACATTGCAAATTCGCTTCATCCGAACTAATGACCTAGATTTTTTGAACAGAGAAAAATTCATTTTTTCACATCAGTACCTTCAGTTTGATATTTGTTATGCTTGCAGAAAATGAATGTATTGCATTTTACATCGCCAGGCACTTCATTATAACCTGCGTTCCTTGATGTACTTAAAAGCCATTCGCACGGAATATGAGGGGGGCAGGTTGTAAACACCTGCTACAGAAATGTCAGTCTGGGGACTGCACCTGCACCATATGAAACAGCAACAATTTGCATGTGGGTCTTTAACGGTTTTTTATACTCAATTTACCGTTTGTCCCATTTGTATAGTAAAGTACTATAACATTGTATGTTCATATATGGGTATTTATATGAACATTTATGAATTGGGTTACAACCAGACATTAATATGAAATGGAAGTCTCATATTTCATTACTCCTAAAAAAATTACATAAAGCATTTTACCAATATAACTGACTTAAAAACTCGAAAAATGATCTATTTTGCCTATTTTCATTCAAGAATAACGTATGCAAATGAATTGTGGGGGAATTCAGTTGATAGTAAACAAATATTTAAATTACAAACGAAAATGATTAGAATAATGTGTAAAAAACACCCTAGAACCCATTGTAAACCGTTATTCCAACAATTAAATATATTGCCATTACCCTTTTTATTCATTTTTAAGTCTCATGAATATCTTTAATAGTAACATTGATATTAAATGTTTTAAATGGGAATAATGATAAATAATGATAATAATGAATAATGATAAATTTAATACCAGACATAGATATAGATATATAAATTTCCATTATCCAGCTCATCATTCAAGTCCGTTTAAAAATTTTCATTTTTAATTTTTCATGAGTAAAACATGAGTAAATTATTTACCCAACAAAATTAAAAATATAAATGATGAAAGAAATATAAAAAAAGAAATTGGAAATTTTCTTCAAAGGGAATGCTATTACTCAGTGAATGAATATCTAAATTATGAAAAATAGTCCATGAAAATTGAGAAAACACATTTTTCATATTTTTTGTAATTATTGAATATAAGAAAATTAATAATGTAAAAAAAACTTTACAGCCTGAAATTGTTAACTACCGTAGTATAAGATAAGTAAAAAAATTCAGAAAAATTTTTGTATTTGAAACATTGCCCAACGACAAAATGTTGTGTTTACGCAATAAAGGATTTGTATTTGATATATATCTGTAAATCATTTGATGCTGTATTTCTTAATTTCTCTTGTTTTATCCTATGAATATAATAATACAGAAGTAATTGGTTGTAACAACTCTATGACTATGAGGAGTTTGGACCGCTTTCTCGAAAAGTATTTAGTTCACACTATCAAAATGCAACTAGCGTAAAAACAATTACTCTTAACCGACTCCTCTTCATGAGAATTTTTCATATCGCAATGGACGTCCGCCACAGTTGATCAAATGAAGAAGAGAGTACTGCATTGTCTGAGTTTCATGACAATTTTCAAATTATTTTTTCAAAGAATATACCAGAGCCTTGAATATCAAGTCGGCCGGCTCTTAAATATGAGCCATAGATAGTCTAAGATGATGTAGAAGTATTTAGTATATAGTACTTCCAGAGCTTATATAATTTGAGGTGTAATATTATTTTTATTTTACTGGTGTAGAGAGTTGAGCTAGGTTTACACATGAGAGTTTTTAATTCTCGGAGAGATTGGTACTCCAAAAAGTTTCTCGCAGATAATTGAGAAGTTTTTACATTACATACAAATTTTCCATTTACACGACGGTCTAAACTCGCAAGATACCGCTCTTGGAGAGAATTTGTTACATATCAAATATGTTGGCGAGCTAATTCTCAGCACAGTTTACACGCGTACCACTCCCAAAAACTCTCATGTGTAAACCTAGCCTTATGATTGCCTTCAATTGATTGAGAACAATGACATTTCTTTTAATTATAGATAAAACTTGATGACTTCATTTATGTTGAATGGATTAGCCATAGAAAGGTGTTAACTTCATCACTAGTACATCTTCTATGTATATAATACGTGAAGCCGTTTTTTAATACTACTCCCTATTTCCTGGACCAATTTCAACGTTTGAGGTGTCAAAAGATTCGTCTTAGTTCGTACAGCTGTTGATAGTATAACAGACAAACACATGTTAAAAGCTAAATAGAACTTTGAATTTTTTATGCAAAGGGGCAAGGTTTAATGCAGCGCATTGCGCTTCACAGGTACCAATAGTTTATCTCTATTTATTTACTATCGAAAATCTTTTACAACCAATAACAACAATAAACTACTAGAATTATTTTTTAAAGATGATTCATGGCTCACTGCTTATGCAGAATATTTGTTCTAATTAGACAATCAAATTTATTATGCTAGAGTTTACCAAACAATTATTAATCTCAATTATTGGGCACTACCCACCTCCAGGTTTATGGCGACCGTCAGAAGAGCGAAGATACAGCCAGATATCCTCTTGTCAGAAAAATAGTTTCCGTTTCCGGACCTGCCGGCGCTCGGCAAGGTTACGTAATCACGTGAATTTTTAACCTCAAGTTCGCCCTAGATAACGGGAAACGTTGTGCGGTTTCTCGAAACGTCGGGTATCAATTTTGTGGCATCAATGTTAATGTGTTTGTGTTTTGTGTCTTGTGTAAATTCAAAAACTTTTATTTTTCTGACAAGAGGATATCTGGCTGTATCTTCGCTCTTCTGACAGTCGCCATAAATTTGGAGGTGGGTAGTGCCCAATAATTGAGATTAATATCAAATACCCCACCAATAATGTCCTTCACAACAAGGACAAACAATTATTGTTTACTATGAATAAATTTCTTTAGTGGTGAGTCAATACATTTTTTTATCAGGGTATCTACTGGTCACTGAAGTCACCAAAAAGTCACTTATTTTTCCTTAAAATGCAAGAAATCCACGGATTTTTAGTATGAATTGAGAAAATAATGCGATTGTAAGCAAAATTTTTGCCACCTTAACAATTTCCTCCAAAATTTTCTATCTTAGGGACTGAAAAGTCACTGATTATTAACATTTTTTACCCCCAAAGTCACCAAAAAATCACTGATTTTTATCTCTTTGGCAGTAGACACCCTGTTTACATACAATTCTTGGTCAACAAATTGTTATTAAAGATTAATAGTTATTATTTTCTGAACAAATGTTATAAGCAGTCAGTCTACTGGCCACTGAAGTCTAGGAAGTAGTCGGGTTTTTCATTAAATCAATGAAACGTCTCCAAATTTTGTCTTCTAAGTGTTGGCCATACCTTCTCTTAGACTAAAATTAAAATTTTGCAATAAAAATTGTGAAAATTTGGACATTTTTTTGTTATACAGACATAAAGATGTTATTCATTGAAATCTCATATTGTTTCTCGGAAAGACACTATGATAAGTTATAAACTAATTGACCAAGAATAGTGATTTAGGGTGTTATCTTGCAGGGAACCAAAGGAGATGGATCTCTGGCCAAGTTGCTGTCCACTCCCATTTCACGGGGAACATTTTCACCAGCTAGTTTCTCTCCTCTTTCGTGAGTATAGTTGTCTCTCATGCAAAAGCTGTTAAGTAAAATATCAATTTGTTGGAACATTACTATAAGGAAGCTAATGAAATTACCAACACTGGAATGGTGAATCGTGTCGCCGCTTCGCCAAGAAGTCATCTCTCAATCATACATCAATTAAAGAAATATTTTTTGTAATTTTCTAAATCTGAATGTTCAGCACAATAAATACAAACAGTAATATTTATTATGGTGCTATAACATATTATAATTTCACATATTATGACGGTAGTTCTTTATTACAGTAGGGTAGTGTAAAAAAGATTTTGCTCAAGAAATATCATTTGGTTATATTTTTACCTAATGATTTTTTTTAATTCTAAAGAAAGCTCTTTGATTGAATTATTAATAAACTGTTAATTTATTTTTAACTTTAAAAATTTGGATAATTTTCTACCATTTTGAATTTTTGGAATTGCGTTGGCAACTTTTAAATCTAATTTTCATTTTTCAGCACTCCTCCGTCAGGGAAGTATTCCACCAGATCAAATGCTGGAGAAGCAGTTCTGGACTACTTGGAGAGAACTCCTGGAGATTGGAAAGGGAAGGAGAGGATCCAGTTATCAATTAGCCCTTACAGGGATGAAGTCCTGTCATCCCAGTGCAAAGTCATGATGGAACCACTTATAGAAAAAGCAGCAGTGTTAAACGATGTAATTGAGAGAATTGGAGTCGTTTTAACAGAATTAAATGGACTGCAAGAACCATCAAATAATCGTGAAGTGAGCCCGGTAAGTAATAATGAAATTATTATTGTACAGTTACATTAAACCAATACTTGTAGGTAAACAATCAACAAGTTGGATTATGTACATTATGCAATTAATAAACATTTTTTTACGGGAATATCATAAACTAATCACACATTTTCCCATGTTTACTCCTTACCCAATAACCAGAATTTTCTTAAACCCAGTCACCGTTTGGTCCTCATTTGCGGTACTCTTCTGTATTACAAAAATACTTTGCGAATCAGAATTCTTTATTTGAACATTAAAATTTCAGATTTTAATACAGTACACTCCTGGTTATCCGAGACTCCGGATTATCCAGGGCCAATCTAAGCTGAAATTTTATTTGTCATATTTTGCGAAGAGTATAATAATAATGTGCTTAACTTCTATTTTTGTTTAAAGTAAAGTAAAATAGGTAATTTTTAGGTTTGGTTGAATAATTACTTGAAATAAACATCCAAATTACAGTATATTTAAGGTACGGTAAAATTTATAAACAGTAACCTTTCAAAACAAAAAATATAAACTGAACTAACTGTCTGCAAAACGTCGAGTGACAATGGATATTTTCGTCTATACTCGGAAACTTCCAATGTGCCAAAGGGCCTTTTAGTCATATAATCTTAACATGTATTTTAAAAGCTTTTTTTTGCATCTGTACACGTACGTTAATCTACACTGGCTATAGGCCTACACAGTTATGTCATTAATATTGAAACTACTTGTATATTGTGTCCACAAATTTATTAGGGCTCTCAAAGCAGCAATTTTCTAAACAAATCTGACATGTTAGCGACTCAAGCGGATGGAATAGAATCAACCGGATGCTAATGATGTTGTGATTGGCTGATGTGTTATTTCCGACACCGATTGCAACCGATGCTAGCAGGGGCGGATCCAGGAAATAGTTTTGGGGGGGGGCTCAGTTCACAGCATGAAATCTTTTGTAGAGGACCCCCAAAGCCCGCGAAAGCACAATAAAAAGGCGCAAAATATCTCAATCTTTCTGCAGCAAATTACAATTTCCGCGGATTAAGTTTATTTGGAAGAGGTTTTCCGTGTACGGTTGAAAACGTGTAAAAATCCATTTTATTCTGAATCATATAAATAATGTGAATAGTTTAGTTCTCATACTGTTCAATATTTACATTAAGTGTAAATTATTATTTTTCTAAGGTTGCTTAGGTTTAATTCACGATTTCACTAGTTATTCATTCACTATTTATAAATTAAATCAATCTAACATAATAATAGGCCTCACTTTCCTTCAGTAAGTTAATAATTGAATGTAACTTAATTGTAATTTTTTGATAGGTAGGCCTACAGTAGACTCCCTCTTAACCGGCCACCTTTTAACCGGTCTCCGCTTTAACCGGCCTACTCTGACACAAAATAACATCTTTTTAACCGGCCATTTTTTATCTCAACATCGCTTTAACCGGCCGCGTTTCGCCGGAAACTAAGTTTTCTTATCTAATGTATCATTCAATTCAACTTTATTTCATATGGACGTTCCCAAGCCAATTAAACTATAATGTCCTGGGCGGAAGTGACTGCCACCGGAAATCAATGCGTTTGCGCCTACTATCCAGTAGACCACAATAAAGAAACGAATTATTATTAGTGTAGGTTTGTTGTGGATTTCATGGGTGGTGGATATTACAGTAGCTATAAATCATATACAGTAATGTATTTAAGGTTGTTTTTCAAGTAATAATTATATTTAGATCATATAAAATTGTGGGATGGCGTTCTTAAATGAACATCGGTTTTACCGGCCAATTCATTATCCGGCTGCGTCCTGGTCCCGAGGTGGCCGGTTAAGAGGGAGTCTACTGTATATGTAAATATTAGGCCTATTGTGATTATTTGAGGTTAAAATGGTTAAAAAAATAAGCAGTTATGAAATTCAGTGAACGAAATCTTTTTAGTGGGAAATCGTTTTTATGCTTATTATTATTTAAAAAGACGAAATTTTATGCTATATATCACCCAAGATGACTGTAAGGCCACAGGTGAACTACATTCCATAAGAGCAATGATGCCAATTTCTGCGACCGTGGTTGTCGCCACCGAGAAAACAACAATTAAAAATGTGTTACAAAATCAACATTTTACTCTTTGCTACACACAAGTGTTGCCAACGCTGCAGGAAAAAACAAATTTCTCTTTTGTGTTGGAAATTGTTTGACTCAACTATTACTAAAATAAAGAATTTCAAAGTAAACCATGGTAGAATTTATGGTTGTATATTTATCTTGTTTGATAATTTTTTTAATTTAATAACTATTTAATGTTGTGTTATTAAGTAATAATTCAAATGTAAATTAGAGTAATATGATGTAGGCCTAAGTATCGTACACTACCCGTAGAAACACTGCTTCGCTCTACTTTTCAACCAGTTGTATAATGGTAAATATTATAACGTAACTTGACTTCCGTTTTAGTTTTCACACTTCATATCCGGAACACAAAAAATAGTTCAACCACAGACCTTTAGAAAGCAGTTATTTTTTTCCTCTACCGACCTTGTAGATTACCCACTGTTTACTATTTCTAAGAGCTTCTGGATTTGGACTGAGTCAAATCTAAATTTCTCGATCTGAGCCATAATACTACTAATAAATAAACAACATACGATGATGACAGTGTTGGCACTGAGGATTTCACTCATGATGCGTCTGCTTTGCAGGATGAAGTACCAGTAGAATCACAAGAAATAATTTCACTGTTACTTCGGTTTGACTTATCATACTAGGATTTCGTGTTTTCACCGTGGATTCCCGCTCAATGGCAGTAGACAAAAATTAATAATATTTTCACTGTTGCTGACTTGTATTTTTGAAAAAAATTTCGGGTGATGCATCGAGTACTGTTTTAGGGCCTATATGATTTTTAAAAGTATCTTTTCCGAACAAGCCATGAAGACAATCCGTTCATTTGAAAACATCCTATGTAGGCCTACTGGTTTCATTTTAATAGTTGTACAAAAAAAAAATTATTATGATGGCGTTTTTCAAATAATATGATAAGAGAGAACTACATCGTTTGTAGGTTGGGCAGTAGACCTACAGAGTACTGAGGGCCGTGAGCTGTGCAGGGCACCGGTAGGGTGAAGAATTCATGAACGCCGTGACAGCGCTGAACGCTCACTGCCGTCGTCTGCTAGCCGGCCAGGCAACACAATAGCACACATTTAATCGTTTTTACTGTAACATAAATAATAACTAATACTTTTTAGACGTTTTAATTTGGCGGATTTTCTCATGGTGTTAGCAATACCCGCGTCCAAAAGGAGGAATATAGAAGCTTTTTCCACTCTCCGAGAACATTTACTCACGCACCAGCGCGGCCCATTGCTATGACGATGACGAAATGACGGTAATTGAAATAGTAGTATAAAAATCACAGGCAAATGAGACTATTTTGTCTGTGACCAATGACCATATATATGTAAAACAAACATTGAGATAGGTGGAACAAAGTAAGTTATAATTAAATAAATACTAGATTTTCCGAGAATTCAACTTGGTCTTATTACTTTTTATATAGTGTATTTTTTGTCCGTCTGGGGGGGGCCCGTGCCCCCGTGCCCCCCCCTTGGATCCGCCACTGGATGGTAGTAAATTGTCACTTGCCGCTCCAAGCCTCTGGAGTTCCAGGTTGTTACAGGGGGTTGCACTTGCAGTCTGAAACTTGTCAGTTTGTTTGATTATACGATGAAGTGTATTTTGGATGTGAGTTTATTTTTGCGTGAACTGTATCACGAGTTTTTTAATGTAAAAGACAGTGATCTATTTAAACTTTTTTTTATTATAAATTATTTTAATGTCATAAATTTGTGGCCAGACGGAGATGGTGTGTGTGGGCCGAATCTGCTGCGACTCCAATGACCGCCTCAACGGCAGCTCTGTGCTGCTCGAGGGCTCTGTCAGCCTCTGTTTGGGACACACGGTCGTGCTCGACCTGACCCGACTCTCCCAGTACTCGCTGTTCCCGGGACAGGTGGTGGCCGTCGTGGGCACCAACCCGACGGGACACAAGTTTCACGTCACCAAACTCTTCCATCAAGCTGTCCTGCCGTCTGCCCCTCTCACACCTAGATTCTCTGGTATGTTTTGGTTTATTTTTGGAGTTAATTTTGAAATAAGCCAAATAATTTCTAGGAAAATTAATTTAGTTAGCACAGACTTTTAGTGAATAAATCTAGAATCAATATATTGAGTCCCTACGAATTTGACAATTACGCCAAACTTGTTATGTGTGATTTTTTTTTTTTTTTTTGTCATACTGCTCCAAAATGTCTGTTTTCAATTTCCTGCATTGTGAAACCAGAACCAAGAACGAATTCCGGTGCAATTCTTTTAAGGCTTAGACCATAATATGATCCTTCTGTGGTTGTAGCTATGAAAAAAATCAACTGGTGCATTGTTGATGCAAAATGTGTGTACACAATTGATTGCCAAAAGTTGACCGAACAACCGATATCTTGATTTTAAATAATCTACAGTAAGTATCATGTGTACTAGTCAGTTGTTTCCTTTGATTGTAATTCATTGTTGTATATCGTTGTTCCAACGATATTTTTGTAAATTATTGCTCATAATGTTTGAAATAAATAGTTTTTGTTAGTATAACACAGCTGAACTAAACAGACTTTTGATCTGTAAATGAACTGTTTTGAAAAGAACAAGTGTTCTATAGCTCAACACTTCACCATACAAAACTGAGACTTTTAACTAAAAGGTTTAAATTACCTTTTACTGCCTAAGATCACTGGCCAGAAACAGGTAATTTAAACCTTTTAGTTAATATTAAGTGATCCAGGGGCTACACCATCATACAAAAGAATTATTTAAGTTTGCTGATCAAAGACTCGATCGCCCAGACAATACACTGTTGTTTACCAATGCCAGTGATGTGTTGCAGGCGTGTTGCAAGTGGTGATAGCCGCGGGTCCGTTCACCCAGTCGGATTCGACGCAGTACGAGCCATTGCAGGACCTGATGACTTATGTACAGAATCACCGGCCGCACCTGCTCGTGCTCATCGGTCCGCTGGTGGACCTGCGTCACAGTCAGCTGACCGACGGCTCCATCGCCGACAGCTACGACGCCTTCACCGACAGAATCATCACCGGCCTCATGGACAAGCTCAAAGGGTATGTCAATTCAAAGGGGTTTTCCTTCTTAGCAATTTTTAAAATTATTTCCTTTTTGATTCTTGATTTTTTTATGGCTTAATTTCTTTTAATTGTGTTAAAATTGTAGGCAAAACAGTTGTAATTCATCTAACAACATAGCATTTAATTATTCCTTTTAGCATCTCCAAATAACATTTAAGAAATGAACAATGTTCTGCACATAAGAGAGTTAGGAAAAGTAATAAAAACTAATTAAACAAATTTGTAAGAACTATGCCAACCTTTAATCATCTTGTTGTAATAAAATTACAAACTCATAAATCGTGATTTATTAGAGTCAAATGTAATCTTAAATAAGTTTTATTGATAAAACAGTAGAATTAGTAATTTCATAGTAATAAAGACTTAGTAGAGGAAGATAAATCAAATTAATAATTACTGGCATGCGGACACTAGTAATATTTTAGTTAGCTATCTGACTTATCAAATTGAGAAGGGATCTTGATCTTCCCCAACCTTTAACTTGCCTATCCACAGTAATTTTATTTAGTTGTCAGTAGTTGTATTTGTTTTATACATTTTGAGTTTGACTCACTACTCTTTTATGAGGTCAGTGAGTTGAAATGTGAATATATTTCCCCATGAGGCTCAAAATAGTTGGCCCGTGTGCCGTGTTGCAGGACATGGACGCAGGTGGTGATAGTGTCGAGCGTCCACGACGCCGCGTGCCTCCCCGTGTTCCCCACTCCTCCCCCCCGCCCCTCCCCCTCCCCCCAGCTCCACCTGGTGTCCGACCCTGCACTCCTCAACGTCAATGGCCTCGTGCTCGGGCTCACGGCCACTGACACACTCATGCACCTCAGCAAGGAGGAGCTCTCACAGTGAGTACTACTGTACAGACACCTAACTTGTTAGGATCTGATTACAGAGAAACTATGATCTAGCAATCTTGAACGTTAGGGGAATTTTAGTTGTCGGTATAAGAAAGTATCTTACTGATTTTTATTTTGTCAAAATTTATCTCTCATCTTCCGCTATTCCAAATTAACGAGGATGTCAACAATATTTGCGTGGATGTACATGAATAATATAATTTTATTGATGCCTGATGAAAGTCACTCAAACTTTACGGTGTTGGCACTATACAGTATTTTTTGATCTGTGAACTTCAATGTGTGGAAGTTGTTAAAGGGAAGAACAGCGACTTTGTCAACTCATAGCATAAGGATTTAAACAGGCTCATCACGTCAATCTCACCCTATCTCCCCTATCGTTCCTTACATAACTCGCTGTACACTGTAGTATTGCGCACTCTAGTCACGTAAGGTCTGTGTATACTTCAGTGGAATTTTGCAAATTGTTTTTGCTTATTGCAAATATATTTTAATTATGCAAGTATTGAGATGATTGCCAAGAAGCTTTGCTATTTAAAAAATATATATGGGTTTCTTAACTGATGAACTCTTAAAAGGCAGATTTTCGGATTAGTGGGTTCAAAACAGCATAACTTTGCATACAGTTTGCTAGTTAAGTAAAGAAAGAATATGACTATTTTTTTAGCTTGGTAAATCCACTGTGAAGGGAAGGCGTTGGCAAGAGTGTGTTTGTGTTGCAGCCCACCAGGGGGCGCTGACCGCCTGGGCCGCCTCGCCTCTCACCTGTTGCAGCAGCAGAGCTTCTACCCGCTGTACCCTCCCTGCGAGGAGCTAGCTGTTGACTCGGAGCTGTGGGACGTTCATGCCAGCTTCCCAGTCACTCCCCACGTCCTGGTCGTGCCGTCCAACTTCAGGTAGAACAGCAGTGTGACTTACAAAACTGTTCAATTCACTTGTTGCTGCCATATGATTTGAATTATCGGTGTAATCTACCGGCGATTTTGAGCTCCTTGTCGCTTATTCCCAAAATTTTGCTTTTCTACACTAATAGAATAACCATGATGACTCCCATTCTAAATAACAGAGGTTTCAATCTATGATTGAAAACTTGAAAATGAGCACCTAAATGTTTTAAGTTCAGGGGTCAAAAACAAAAATAGTAACAAGCCAAGGGTTTTTCTTTTTTTTAGGGAGAGGCGGGAAAAATGCATTACGCACACAAGTGGCCAGCCTATAGTGTGGGGATCCCCTAAAAAACGGGTTTATCCACTAAAAAACCTCCTCTACTCTTTAGGATTCTAACCTGTTATTGTTTATCACATTACGTCAGGCTATGCCTAAATTTGGCTTACGCCCGTGGGGCTCGCTCCTTATCCAGCCACTCGATCAAGGGATCTGGTCCACTTTGTGGTCCAGATTGGTTGGTATAAAAATAATTTGGATGAAATGGCAGTAACTGTTAATTATTTACAATATGACTACCCACATAACCCCAAAATTAAGAACATACCCATTATATTTTAAAAACAATAAAGTTTTTTTGTTGGGTTGTGGCTGTAAATTATTTGCTGAAGCACAAGTAGAAATCAATGCTTGTTAAAAGAATGACAGCTAAGAAAAAACATTATTGGAAATTTACTGGAGCAAGCAGATGATCATAAAATGGTTTTATAATGCAAATCCTGTCTTTTAACCATGTTGTCAGTTTTTGTTTTGAATCTGTAAATTTAATGTGTCGCTTATAAAATTCCTTTCCTAAGCAATTTTTTTATTTTAAAATACTGATACAATTCCCTAAAATTTTTCAATTGTATTAAATTTGTAGAGTCCTTCAGTTACTGAGCATTATTTTATTTTTAACTTAATTCTTTTGCCCCAACTGCTGATATAACTGCTGGTAAGTCATCGCTAACCGCTAAATTTGATTTTCACAAAAAATTTACAGAAACCGTCTGTTCTTTTAGACATTCACATGCCTTTCATAGTTGGCGCTTTTGTGTTCAGTTTTGAGCCTTTGCTTGTGTTGCTTAAGGGGTTAACAGGGATTTCAAGAAGAAATATTTTCACTATAACATTAAAAATGTAAGGCTAACCAATGTTTTTGGTAAACTAGGATCGGAGAGTTGTATAAGTGTTTGTGTGTGCAGGTACTTCATCAAGCACCTGCACGGCTGCCTGGTGTTGAACCCGGAGCACCTGGTGAAGGGGGCCGGCGGGGGCACCTTCGCCCGCCTGGAGGTGGCGCCACCGGCGGACGACGACGCCTGGAGTCCCGCTACCCATATCTCTGCGCAGATAGTCAAAATATAAATATAACAATAAACGTTTTTTGTTCTTAAACTTTTTTTGTTGAAGTTACTTTCCTCCTTATAACCAAATACCAAATATTGTATAGAAAGGAGAAGGGTGTGAAAACACTGTACTAAAAGTTATAAGAATTTTCCGCCTTTTTTATCTTAATTTTTTTAATCAATAATTTTAACTTAAACCATTTAAAAAAGCTCTAAAAACAAACAATCTAATATTTTGGGTTTTTACTTAACTTTAATGGTTCTGGAATTAAAAAAAATTATTTTCATCAATCCGCATGGAAAGTATTTATTTATGATGACTTCCTAAGCTCTAATTTAGAGCAAAGGAAAACGGAAAATTAGATGATATTTCCTGTCTTTAAATTTACTTTCGATGCTCTCAAGTAGTTCCTATTTTCCCACTACGAGTTTTTCTTTTCTTTACCATTAGTTTTTATAATTTAAATCAGCTGTTTTTAATGTTTAACAATCTAAATGTAAACAAAAATAGACATACGCAAGTTTTGGATCATGATGGATCATGATATCCTTCATAACTTGTACCAAAAGTGATTTTCCTGCACTTGCTTCAATTATTCCCATACTGGTCTTCGCCTTGTACGTGACATTCGCTCTCACATGCTCGGCTTTGCCCCACACATGAAACTTGAGCACATACTGGAAAATGGCACTTTTGATATTTGTAATGAAATATACTATTCCTATGTTACTCTTTTGGGAATGAATAAAATCCTCTATCTTGCTTATTTATTGACATAGTTTTTCAAAATTTGGCATGTACATTCTCTAGGAAGGGATTAACTTATCATGGTGTACAAAAAATATGTGTGGTACCAAACCTATATTAGTCAGGGAAATTTACGGGAAAATAGGGCCGAACCTCGGACAAATTGTACTCCCAAATATTTTGTCGTTGATGGGTAAAGTGACAAGTAGTAAACATGGAAAAAAAAGTTTACCGAAATCGGACTATGGGAAATTGGTAAAAACCCACCATTTTTAAAATCTCATAAATCTACCATGTTAATGGGTTGGTTGGCTTATGAAGCACTTCACCCTTCTTAGATTATGTGTGGAATTAGTTAGAGAAATTAAACTTTAAATGTCTTATTTGTGTCGTCAATGCTAAATTTTGAGACATTTCATAACATTTTAGTCCTAATGGGGGACGGCCCACCAGGAATCAGAAGAAATTCCTTAATGTAAGCACAGGTTGATATGTACATCAAATTAAAGGTCTTGTTTGGTAGAATACAGTGCCGCAAACCCTACCTAAAAAGGACAACCGAGCCCAAAATGGCAGGCGATAAAATTGTTCTGTTAAATCATAAACTTAACAAAAATATTAAAATGTAATAACAAATTAAATGCAACATATATTTGTCCGGATGATACTAATAACTTTGAAAGGTACTTCTGATTTTAATGAAATACTCTAATAAGATGTAGTCCTCAATCTATTTTTATGAGTTGCCATCCAATATAATTGTATTTTTTAAACAAGTTTATGATTTTTCAAAAGGGTAAAATAGTTATTTGTGCTTCTAGGGACTAAAGTACAATGTTTTCTCCCTGAAGGGAAAGTGTTGTCGCCCGAAGGCAAAGCCGAGGGTACTAGTACTGTCGAGGGTAAAAGTACTTTAGTCCCTTGATGCACACAACATTTTTCCTCCACCTACACGAATAAAATTTAGGCCTAATAGGCCTACCGTAGATAATTTAACTTTACCTTCATATGATCCCTTGCTCCATCAAGTTGGATCTGTCCAGGGCCGCCGAGAGGGGGGGGCAGAGGGGGCAGTTTGCCCCGGGCCTCAAAAGACAGGAAGCCTCATCTTCAGGCGTTTTTTTTTTTTTTTTTTTTTTTTTTTTTTAATTATTGTGGTTTCTTCAGATTATTTGATTAGACGTTTAATACAGTTGTAAACAAAACAAAGGTAATTTATAGACAATTTTCAAATAAATGGTATTTAAAATTTTCCCTATAAGCTTAGCCATTTTAAAATACTTAGGCCTAAAACCACGTGGTAGCTCTCCAATAAAGACTCTCGGACCCAGCCAAAGTACAGGTTTGATATAATATTTCATATAATAGAGCCTACTATATACCTAAAAACATTTATTACTTGTATCTTACAATAATTCTAATAAAATATTATTATGAATCACTAAAGAGAAGAAAGCGGATTATGTGTATTGATACAAAATAAATGTCCAAAGGAATGTGTATATTGTACGTGGTTCGACCATGGACGGCGGGTGGAGACATTGGCCTAGAGAGGGGGGGCCTCACACCGGAACTCTGCCCCGGGCCCCAAAAATTCTCTCGGCGGCTCTGGATCTGTCAAATCAACATAAAAAACACACAAGGTAGGCCATATCAATTTTAATACCTTTATTGAAATGGCGACCTAACTCAATAGGTAGTTTAAAGCCAAGTATGAATGAGGGATGAGTGTAGGATGATTGTGGCGCGATCTTGTAGTCTTGTTACTGACTAAGGCCGACATTCTCCTTAGACAGGACTGTTAATTCATAGCCCAACAGCCAATGGTATCTAGGGACCTACAGTTTAACGTGGGATCCGAACCACAATTTCAACCTCCCATATACGAATTGGTCTAATTATGAGGATGGTACTTATGGATGAACTAGTATTCACTAGTGCGGACGTTAATCCCCACCAGGGAATATCGCATCCACAAGCCATCGCTCATAACTATCCACAATTCGTGACCTCCAAGTAGCTGGATTACAGGACGTCGCCACCGTCCCAGTCAATTTACAGTTTAAAGAAAACGAAAAAACCAAAATATAATTTAAGCCTAGTCAAAAGTTTTATACTTATGTTTTGGACTTCTTAGGTTAATAGCCTACCCTAGCAAAATGTAAACAGCAAACACCTACACTGCCACGCCCCACTGCTGACTGAATGGTCTGCAGGTGAGCAGCAGCTACAGCTGCTATTAGTCAACAATGAGTAACGAAACAAATACAAGTAACAGTTGACTGTGGCTCATGTTCTTTTTAATCTCTCTTTTAATTTTATTCTTATGTAACTAACTTTAGCCCCGTGGTACGAAAAAACTCGAGTTTTCCCTAGGTAGAAAGATTAAGTATTCAAGTCACATGGGATAGAAATTAGTACTTTACTACTCTATTCCAAGGAGTAAAATACAGCTTTAGATAGTAGGTGGAGGAAAAAGATTTTTTTATACCTCAATTAAAAATAAATAAATAAATAAAACTGAAGCCATTTAAAAGGGATTGAAAAACAAAGATTTAAGTAATTTTTAACTTGCAACTCGGCTTAACTGATTACGGAGAAAGTACAATAATATGTTTCCCATGTTATTCTAATGGTAAATCAACACAACCCTGTATCTCGTTTATTTATTAATACTAGAGCTCGCCTCCTGATCAAAATTCGATCAAAATTTCAGTTGATCTGGACCCAAGAAGCTTAAAAACATTTTAGAACTAAAACATCTGTTCTTCCTAATTTTCTAGCAGTTGTTAATACAACATCTGTCTTAAGATTCATCCAATTCTCCTTTCTCCATAAGATTGACATTGAAACTTTGAAAGCCTGTGGGGCGTAGCCGTGGAGTCTGATGTGAATTAGAATGGGATTCTGCTCATCTACAGGACTATACCTTTCTAACGGTATGCTCGGATTTCTCCTAAGATGTACACAAGCTGAGAAAAAAGGAGGAAATGAAACATGCTTGCGTATTAATATATAGATAACTAAACATAATTTTCTATGTATATTCACAAGGAAGGATTTGACTTATATTTGGCAACACCTCCATGGTAGTAAACCTCCATACTTATTCCCATGGTGTTTTTAGAAAAAACAAAAAAATACCGAATTCCGTTGAAAATTCGTTGAGTACAGGTCTGGCGCGACGGTAGTACATGAATTATGATTATTTTTTATTATACTCGGAAATCTTAAAAAATTAACAGTTTGTATATTAAATTTTTTACTGCGTTTAGAAATAAGGAAGGGCCTTAAAAACGGATGAAGATCCCTGTGTTATTTCTTTGAGAAACAAAATACATGGTAAAATGGTACATTTCTCTTATTAATTAATATATCTAATTAATATATAAACGAGAAGAGTTTCATGACTACAATACAAGATCCAGAACAAATCTGGATATTCCTTATTGTAGGCTGAACAAAAAGAAGAATTGCTATCCTTTGTTGGCGATAAAGATGTACAATGCACTGCCTGATAATGTTAAGAGCCTTGAAGCCTCTAAGTTTAGAAAAGGATTGAAGGAGTGGTTGCTCGAAAGGCCGTTGTACTCACTCGATGAGTTTTTTGAGGTCCAGGTGTAACCTGCCGCCATTGTAAATATGTATATATTAGTAGTAAACATTAGTTTTAAACATGACTCTGTCTATCCAGCAGTGCTGGTCAATGACGTCGAGGGAGGTAATTCAGGTAAATCAGGTAAATATATTTTAACATAAAATTAGTGGTATTTTCACTGGTTATTATTTAATTAATTGTGATTGCATAAAACTTTCCAAATTCAGCAAACCTACACACACCTGTGTAGGGGGAGAGAGGGGATGAAGCTTAGTAGGTGAGCACGTGTTTGTTCGGCTCCGTACATTTTTAATGTTTTACCTGGTTTATTTTTACAAGTCTTACTTTTAATACATACTAGTGCATGACTAAACATCTCAGCTTTCAATATCAGTGCCTATTAAAAATAACAGTGGTGCGGTTTATTAAATAATTCGATTAAAGTATTTAATGTTCCGGTCGCCACCCGATCTACGGTCCGGTGCAAAGGTCAAACCTGTGCCGCTATCCACCGCCGCTGATAAGAAGAAGCCCGGTCGTCCGTTATCAGCGCCATCCACGCCAACCGAGTCGACTGCGGAGACGGAAACTACAACAATGCCGCTGAAAGAAAACAAGTCCGGGGTCGTTGACCCTGTGGTTATCGAGGGCTGTGTCGCCAACTACCTCGCTGGCCACGGAGTGTTTGACACCCTCGTCGATAAACTGACGGAGAAGATGAAGGAAGTGGTTGAGTCGGCTGTGCGAGCTGCCTTGTCGGCTGCCAATAAAGAATTAGCCAGTTTGAGGGGTGAGGTGACCAACCTGACAAGTCGGCTGCAAGCGCTGGAGAACAAGCTGGAGGAGAGAACGGACGACCTCGAGCAGTATCAACGGCGCAACAACATCCGGATATTCGGCATCGCAGAAACCCAGGGCGAAGACACTGACCAACTTATAACTAAGTTGTGCAAAGAAAAGCTGGGGTTTGAACTGACCGAGGCCGCCATATGCAGGTCGCATAGGGTTGGGAAGCAACCGGAGCAGACAGCGGATGGCAGAAGGAGATATCGTCCCATCATCGTTCGATTCACGAGCTACAGGGACCGCCGGCGAGTGTTTGACGCGAAGAAGAGATTAAAAGGAACCGGGGTCACCATCAAGGAGGACCTCACCGCTCGACGACTGGAGGTGTTACAGCGGGCAGCGTCGATACATGGGGTGAGGAACACCTGGACGCGGGACGGCAGAGTGCTGTGGGTGGACCAGGCCGGAAACAGAGGCGCTGCAACCCGACTGGCGGACTTGACAGCTTGAATTTAAGTATAAACAAGTAATTCCTTGCCGTTACTGTTTTTATTTTCTTCAATTATTTTGTTTTATTAATTTTTTATTATAAAGTTTTATTCTTACATAAAGTCCTGTATAAGACGAATTTTATTTATTTGTTATAAAATGTATTTGTTTCGTTTTACTTAAAAAATTATTATTTATTTTTATTTACAAACTTTAAAAATTTATTTCTCATTATTTAACTATCAACAAAAAATTAAAGTGTTACTCTATTTATAATTTTTAATAAAAAAATACATTATTACCTTATTTACTTGCAGAAAAGTAAAAAAAAAAATCATTTACTGCATAAAGCTATTTAGTTGTTTGTTGTAAATATTGTTTGTAGTTTTATTTTTCTATATTAACTGTAGGCCTATAATTTCAAAAATCAAAGTCTATTTAAAGAAGTGGTATTTATTATGTTTTTTGTTTTATTTTTGGGATAGCATTGCTATTTAATATTGTAAAAATGGAGCCGAATCTTGCGTGTTATTGTTACATAAGCCCTTGCATTTTAGATGGAATATTTTGTTTTATTGTACAATTGTTTTAGCAATAATTTCTTTTCAAATGTTCAAGCTTTTTCCTGAGTATGAATGTGTGTGCGAGTGTGACTGCTGCAGCTGCACCGGTGCGCGTCGTCCGTGTCGTGCCGCGGGTCCGGGCTGCAGGTCCAGGATAGCGGACCTGCACAGCGTCGCCTCGGCCGTCCCTCCCCCGCCCGCCGCCCCCCGTAACCTTCCGCCTGATAACGCTCAGATCCTTATCAACAACCTCGCTCCCTTCACAAAACAATTCAAAGCCGCGCACATCAACGCTCAATCGCTCAGCAAACACATTGATGAAGTCAGAGCAATATTTCGGCCCCAAAATTTTGAAATCATTTCAATTTCAGAAACATGGTTAAAGCCAAGTATTTCGTCCGGTTTTGTTGCACTGCCTGGTTATTCTCTCATTAGGAATGACAGGTTGGGAAAAACTGGAGGTGGCGTCGCTGTATACATAAAGGAGGGCTTAAGGACTAGGCAGTTGTATGCTTCTCCGGGCGAGTACTTGGCGAAACCAGAATTTATTTTTCTTGAAATTGGTTTGTCTGGATCGGATGCCCTTCTCTTGGGAACTTGTTATCGTCCTCCTGGTGTTGGGTATCTGGCAGACTTTGAAAACATGCTCTTGCGCCTCATGCCAGGCTACGGCCATGTCTTGATTATGGGTGACTTTAACTGTGACTTATTAAGACCAGAACGTTACGACTGTCGCCAACTGAACATCATGTTTGAATCCTGTAACATGACTATACTCCCACTGGACCCGACACATCACACCGCCGAAGCCGAAACCTTATTAGATCTAATGATTGTGAGTGACCCCCAAATTTCTGTCTACCACGGGCAACTTCCAGTTCCAGCCATTTCCCGCCATGATTTAATTTACTGTGCCCTTTCAATGAGAGCTCCTAAATTCGGACATAAAATAATAAGGTACAGAAATTTTCGGAATTTTAATGAAGAGAGGTTTATGTCAGACGTCCTTCAAACACCCTGGCACGAAATTCACACTTTGGAGTCAGTCAATGATATGGTAGATTCTCTTAATAACACTGTTTTGGAACTTTATGACAAACATGCCCCGATTGTTACCCGCAGGGTCAGTAAAAGTCATCCGGTTCCCTGGATCACTGACGACATCCTCAGGTTAATGGCTCAGCGGGACTCCGTTCACCGTAGGGCCAAAAGATCTAGGGATGCTGGGCTAATGGCCCAATATCGTCAACTTCGAAATCAAGTTAAACAACAACTTCGCAATTCCAGGCTTCGTTACATTCATAAATTATTTTCAGACAGAACGCAGTCTTCCACTGCTCTCTGGCGAAACATTAAAAAGTTTGGTATTGGGAAGCAAGAAATATCTGTACCTATTTCTATTCCATTAAATAGTTTGAATGATTACTTTTTATCTTTTTCTTCAAATACAAATTGTGTAGCTATGCAGGACTATTTAAGAGAAATTAATTTACGAAGTAGTTTAAATATTAATTGCACTCAGTTCCATTTTAGTCCTGTTTTGCAGATAGATGTTTTAAAGGCTATAAGACGTATTACGTCCAATGCCACTGGCTCTGATAGCATTCCAATTTCTTTGATTAAACGAATTTTATTTGCTCTCCTCCCAACATTGACTTTTATTTTTAATACTTCTCTGACAAAAGGAGTTTTTCCAGAACAATGGAAGTCTGCCCTAGTCCGCCCCTTGAATAAGATCTCATCCCCATCTCTCCCACAAGATTATAGGCCAATTAGCATTCTTCCAGCTCTTTCTAAAGCTCTAGAAAGAATAGTACACACTCAAATTTCTGATTTTCTTTCTCAAAATAATATTCTTTACCCTTTTCAGTCAGGCTTCCGCAAACATCACAGCACTGAAACAGCCTTGCTAAAGATCACTGATGACATACGGTTGGCTATGGATCGCAGTCAATGCACATTGCTGACGTTGTTTGACTTTAGTAAGGCTTTTGATACAGTAAACCATGAAATCCTTCTTTCCAAACTTAAACTACTAGGATTGTCAGACATACCTATTTCATGGATGAGATCATATCTTCAAGGCAGAAAGCAGTGTGTGTGTCATGACAAACTGACGTCTGACTGGAGATATGTTCCCTGTGGTGTTCCTCAGGGCTCAATATTAGGTCCTCTACTCTTCACGATTTACTCAAACGACATTACTTCAGTTTTACGGCACACAAAGTTTCATTCATATGCTGATGATCTACAGATTTACGCTCACTTTAAAATTAGCATGTTGAATGAAACTGTTACTCAAATAAACGAAGACATTGACAGAATTGTTCTGTGGGCGGCAAAGAACGGACTCAGACTAAATCCTGACAAGACTAAACCAATGATATTGGGACACTCACGACTGCTCAGCAGAGTGAACTTGAATAATGCACCAAACATTGTGGTGAATGGAACTCTTTTGCAGTACAACAACAAAGTGAAAAGTCTTGGCTTGACTATCAACAACACACTTGACTGGACTGATGCTGTGGTAAACATCTGTAAAAAAGTGTTTGCCGCAGTTCATACTCTAAAAAAGATGCAACGACTTTTACCTTTCCACATAAAACTGCTTTTGATTAAATCACTTGTTTTCCCACACTTCAATTACTGTAACACCGTAATTAATGATATGACTGTGGCTCTGGCTACGAAATTACAAAGAACTCAAAATTATTGCATTCGTTTTTTATACAATCTCCGAATTGATGACCACGTCACTCCTTTTTACATTCAATCATCTCTTCTAAAGTTATCAGACATCAGACAGCTGAGAATTATCACTATCACTCATTCTGCAATCAAGTTTGGGATTCCAAATTATCTTGCGACCAATTTTGAATTTTTGGATGAAAGAGGTGCAAGAAACACTCGCTCTGGCTCATCAACACTACGCATTCCTCACCACAAAACGACAGTTTTCAATCAATCTTTTGTAGTTACAGCTTGCCGTCTCTGGAACTCCTTGCCTTACTCAATTAAGTCCATAGAATCCCGTCCCCGGCTGACGGCGGCGCTGAAAGAATACTATCACAACCGGATGGCCGTGGTGTGGCGGGATGGCGTGCTCTAGGCTTAGGTGTAGCAGTGTGTGAATGCGTGTGTGGATGTAAGTAATGAAAAGTATTGTGAAATAATGTTTAAGAATATGAATTATTTAGTTGTATTTTATTTTTATTTGTAATGTTAATGTAAGTAGCAGCCATTTTGTTGGAGGTTAACTGTAAGAAAGGACCAAGAGGTCCTAATGTTCGCCTCAATAAAGAAGTATTTTCATTTTCATTTTCATTTTCATTTTCACCTGCACTTGTGGTTTCTCAAAAATTAAAAACTATTTTAAAATCGATTTTTACATTTTATTGATTACGCAGGTCTGCTGCTACATAGGTCCTTTTTTTGCTTCATCCAGTTACTACTTATCCTTATGTACTCAAATAAATTAAGAAACTTGATTTACAGTGGGTTTTTATTCAAGTAAATGCGGAATAAGTTGTTAAAAATAGGTATTGTCCACCATTTTGAAAATTCGTCAAAATGGCGAACTTCCCATGGAGGAATATCGGTAAACTTTTGATATGTTATTGATTTTACACCTACTATCTCAATAAAACTTTAAAATTTGGGAGTACAATTTGTCCGAGGTCAAAGTCTATTTTTCCCATACTATATGTCCCTACCAGACCTATGTTCTAGAGAAATTTTACAGTGTTCATGGGGAATATAAAAACCTTAGTTCAAAATAACCTAAATAAATAGTGCCTTATGAGATAATATAAGAGATGGCAATGAAAGCATCCATAAGCTGTAATTAATTATTGTTTCAAATAAATAAATAAAAATAAAAATCTCTTTATTGTCACATAACGTTTACAATAGCGATGCTATTTTAACAGGTGACATTGTCAATATTTACAACTAAAATTCTTACACTACATTAGAAAAAACTGCATACTGCAATAAATAATAGAAGGGGATAAAAAATAGAAGGGGAAAAAAGGGGGGTGCACAGATAATAACTAGTTCTTTTCAGCCCAAAAACAAGATAAAATTCAAGTTTGATATATAATTTAAAAATTGTCATTCAAATACTCATCCACAGAATAATAGCATTTCTCTTGCAAAAAAGATTTTAACTTAGAATTGAAACTGTCCGTGTTAAATACTGATTTTAGAGCTTCAGGAAGTTTATTAAAAAGCCTTTTACACATGTAACTATGTGTTTTTTCAAGCAAAGTTAAATGATGTATTTGATATTGCAAGTCATTTTTGTTTCTAGTGTTATAATTATGAACATGTTGTTTAGATAAGAAAGATGGATAAGTAACTTTAAGAAGAATCAAAGATTTATAAATATATAGGCTAGGCAATGTCAACATACCAAATTGTTTAAATATGGGCTTGCATGATGTCCTTATACTTGAAAATGTCATAATCCTAACCATTTTTTTCTGAATTTTAAATATTGTCATAATTTCTGTTGCTGTTCCCCATAATTCAACCCCATATTTGTAGAACTGAATAGAAATATGAATAATAAACGATCAGTCTAGTGTTTTGGTCAATTAATTTTCTTAGCACCAACATTTGGAAACAAGCACTGTTTAATTTTTTCCTAATCATGGCTAAATGTGTTTTCCAGTTTAAGTTAGAGTCCAACAAGAATCCCAAAAAACCAGTGTGGACACAAGATGAGAGATTGTTACCGTCCAAATCTAGAAATGAAATGTCTGAAACACCACTCTGTGTGGATTTAAAGAGCACCAGTTCTGTTTTTCACTATTTAGTTTGAGACCATTTGCATGAAACCAATTTAAAAGATCATTTAAAACTTTTGAAGTGTTTAACTGTAGCTGTAAATAGTTTGAACCAGTAACCAGAGCTGTTGTGTCATCTGCATACAGAATAATATTTGAGTTGACACAATAAGAAAGATCGTTTATATAGATCAAAAATAAAATTGGACCTAATATAGATCCTTGAGGAACTCCAACTACTATATCACTCCATTCAGAGAAAGTTTTATCTAAATTTCGTTTGATTACAACCCTTTGTCTGCGATTTCCTAAGTATGATTTAACCCAATTTCTTGTTGTTTGTGAAAAATTGTACTTAAACTTTAATTTTTCCAATAAAATGTTATGAGCTACGCAGTCAAAGGCCTTAGATAAATCACAGAACAAACCAGTTATCTTCTGTGATTCATCCAAGGCCTGAGCGACTGATTCGACAAGCTTAGAAGCAGCCATTGTAGTATTAAGATTTGGTCGAAAGCCATATTGCGCAGAAGAAAAAATATTATGGGATTCAAAAAAGTGCATAATTTGATCGGCGACAACCTTCTCAAAAACTTTTGAGATTACTGGCAAAACCGAAACTGGGCGATAGTTACCAACATCCTGTGCATCTCCCTTTTTAAAAAAAGGCGTTACCTGAGCATACTTGAGTTGGCTTGGGAAGTAACCACTAGACAGAGATTGATTAACTATTAAACAAAGAGGCTTGGCTATTACATCGACAACCTGTTTTAAAATTGTACTTGGTATATCATCCCATCCTGTTGAATTTTTGTTTTTAAAACCTCTTACAATATCTTTAATCTTTTTGATCGTAACTGGTGTAAATTCAAAAGAAGGTAGAACATGTGGACAGGCTCGCAAGTACTTTAAGGCCTCATTAAGATTGGATTGTACATTATGGTCCCTCGTTACATTAATGAACTTATAATTAATATAATCACAAATTTCTTGGGATGACTTTATGATAACATTGTTTTTAATCAGATCCGGAAAATTTTTATTTTTAACACGAATACCAAGTTCTTTCTTAACTATGTTCCAAGCTGCTTTAGATTTATCGCTTGCTGTTTTAATAAACTTGGAATTGCTAGAAGCTCTTGCTGCAAAACAAACTGATTTAAAAACTTTTTTGTATTGTTTAACATATTCAATAAATCTAATATCTGTTGTTTTTTTGACTAAAAGATGAAGTTCTCTCTTTCTTTTACTAGATATTTTTATTCCTTGAGTTATCCAGGTTTTATTTGTTTTATTTTTTTTCTCTGTATTGAATTTTAGAGGAAAGCACTCATTAAAACATTGTAAAAATGTGTTATAAAACTTATCAAAATTATACTGTACTGATTCCAAATTATCAAAACACCAATGAGTGTTCATTAAAACCTCTCTAAATGTACTACAATTTTTTTCTGTAAAACGTCGCCTCATTGTTCCATTTTTAAACTTCAGTTTATTAACTGGAGTTTTACTATCATTACTATTTAACATTAAATAACAAAACAGAGATCTGTGGTCTGATAGCCCCAACTCAACATTTAAACAGTTATCTGATTTCAAATAAGTTAAACTATTAATTAATATGTTATCAATACAAGTACTGCTTGTGGCTGTTATTCTAGTAGGACTATTAAAATTCTCAATGAAACCGTAACATCTTATTAGATCCAAGAAAGCTTCCCTCACTCTAGGAAATTTTGTTGTTTCACAAACATCAATATTAAAGTCTGCAGCAATGTATATTCTTTTTTTCTTAATATTTTTTTGTAATAATTTTAAAAACTTTTCTAATCTAAGTAAAAATTCATTATCTTTTTTATGATCAGGAATCCTGTAAAGTGAGACAACAACAATATCAAAATTTAAAATCTCAACACAAGAAACTTCAAACAAGAAAACCTCATTAAAAATTAGAAGGTCAGATCTTTCAATGAAGCTTAAGCTAGTGTGCAACAGAATACATGAGCCTCCTTTTATATTCTGATCTCTATAATAAACAGCTGCTAAATTAAAATTTTGAAGAGTGTCCAAAACAAAACACTGGTTTTCTCCTAGCCAGTGCTCATTCAAGCATACTACCTTAATGTTATAAGTATTAAGGAGCACTTGAATATCATTTAGTTTTTCATGTAAACCTCCCTGAATGTTGAGATGCATTAACCAAAAACCACTTTCGTTTGTAATATTTTTTAACCCCTCTAAACTTTTATCAAATTCTGTTTGAAGCTTTTTGTTTGTCTGCAAATTTAAGATTCTTTGATTATTTTTGACTTTAAAGTACCCTGCGTTTTGCCTTGGAACTCCTCCAAAATTTCTCGATGTGATTTCAAAACTGTCTAAACTATTACTACTATTTACAATGGAGAGACGGGGAATGATTTCACTAAAAAACTTTCACTATGGTTTTCCTGCACTGAAGAAACACATTTAACATTTTCACCAGAGACCTCTTCACTAACACAACACAGAGGAGCAGCTAGCGTAACTGAGGCTGTTAGGTTGATAGGTGTAGGTGGTCGGCTCCCCAGTTCCCTCTGGACCTGTCTGGCACCCCTTGGAGTAGAAGCGGGATGAGTTGTCATTACGGCAGCCGGCTCTGGTACAGCAGGGTCATTGGAAGGGATGGACGTCGGTAGAGGTGGATTGCCTGGTGATGGATCAGTATGTTTTTTACCCTCCCGATTTATTTCCGACATGGCACGTGCAGTCTCTTTTTTAAGCTGACTCAGAAACTCTTGATGAGGCAATCCATTTCTAAGATATCTTGATTTTTCATTGTATACTACAACACTAACGGAGGCAGATGTTTCATTTTGAAATTTTGCCAAACAGTTTGTAAATTGACGAAGTGAAATTTTGTCCCGTATACAACCCATGGGTGAACAAACCAATTTTATAAGTTTTCTCTTCTTAAAGTCAATTGTTAGTTGGTTAAAGGCTGAATTATAATTTTCTGGGGTAGGTTTGTCATTAAAATTAGGCTTGGTCACCAGTCCATATATCGTGGCACCATCTTCAATTGTTTGTCGAGTCAAATGTGGACTAAGGAAATCAGTGGTTGTAGGTTTACCAAATCGCTTCTTGAAGATCACAGCCACACCAGCGCTCATATGCCTGTAACTGTCAATGTCAGCTGATATACAGTGTGCAAATGCCAAGTTTTTATCCTTCTTAAACGCATTGATTGATTTTGTCATACTTGACTCGATGATTTGAATTTTGTTAAACCTGTACTTCCAATTAAGTGCATTAATGATTAGATGGGCTACTCTGTTCTTTCCTTCGTTGTTCAGGTGGAGGCCGTGTGTAGTAAAATGATGTCTTTCCAGCCTATCTAGATTTATCAAATGTGTATTTTTGATTCTTAATACCAATTCCCTAATGTAATTATTAGTTAATGTTATGGCTTCATGGTCAAGCTGTGTAGCCTTGGTATCATACCGTTTAGGAATAGTTGTAATAAATGCAGTTCTTGACTCACTGATATTCTTTAGTTTGTTTTCCAAATCAGCATAAATTTCCTGCATGTTGTTGTCCAAAGAGTTATTTGTTCCCCCCATAATAATTAATGGGGTATTAGTTTCTATATTCGACGAATCAAGTATTTGCAGTAGACTGGCGTTGGCTCTGACATATCCAAATGCACTGATGAGGTCACTGCTTAAACTTTCAATTTTTCCTTGGATATGTTTTCCTTGACTGTCTGAGCACAAAGTTACTTTTAATGGCAATTTAGTACAGTTCTCTACTAGTATGTCATTTTTTATTTGTGGACGATTCTCTGCTGTTGTGACAGGTGAGCTGAGTGATAATTCTTCTTGTTTACTATCTTTACTAACATTCCTTTCAGGTACCACAGGTTTAAGCATCATAGAAGTAATATCATTGTTGTTTATAGTTGTCGTTGAAATAGGTTGGAAGTTGTTATACAACAAAGCAAGCTGTTTTCTCTTCATTATTAAATCATTCTCAGTGAGGATGATTTAATAATTTTTTTCATTTGTCACATTTCCTTTCAGTCTTCTTCTGACGTAGGTTCCTTTAGAAACTGTACTTAAAACTTTTAAACTTGATCTTTCCAATTATGTTTACTTAGTTATGATTTACAGTAATTGCTAAAACCATAAGTAAGATAAATCCAAATGATTTTAAGACCCATAATTTCTTAAAGTATAGTATATTATTCAAAATCATTCATATTACTTCAAAAACATTTAAACTTTTGTGTTACATAACCAACAGCACGAACTTAAATTGTGGTTCCATCACAAGAAAAAGTATACACATAAACTACTGTCACCTATACCGTGCATCAAATTCAAAAAATAGTTGAGAACTGTTATAGCCTGCAAGTAAATCAAAGTCTAACTGTGTCAAACTTTTTACATTTAAAAAATTGTTAACTAATGATAAACTTTTTGAAATTTTTAAACACTTGAAAATAACTAGGAATACGCTCCGATGTCCGTCCCGTACGAGAATTTTTACTCACTTTTTACGTTATTAGGTGACGCTTTTTTATGATTTTTTTTTAGGGAGAGGTGAGAAAAATGCATTACGCACACAGGTGGCAAGCCTGTAGTGTAGGGCTCCCCTAAAAAACGGGCTTACCCACTAAAAAACCTCCTCTACTCTTCAGGATTCTAACCTGGAAATTGTTTATCACATTACGTCAGGCTAGGCCTAAATTTGGCTAACGCCGGTGGGGCTCGCTCCTTATCTAGCCACTCGATCAAGGGATCTGGGCCTCTTCGCGGTCCAGATCGGGTCTCTTTTCCAGGAGGATGCCCCGGACGAACTGTAATAAACAATCCCAGTTGCCCTCATCCTCCAAGATCTTTTGGCAGACCGAGTCCACCGAAAATGCACCAAAAATTTGTGTGGCCTCCAGGCGGGGCCCTTACCAACGGGGGCAGCGGAAGAAGGTGTGTTCCGCATCGTCGGGAACGCCCGGGCAATAAATGCAGTCCGGTGAACCGGTCTTAAACATCCGGTTCAGGTACGACCGAAAATAACCGTGAATTGTCAAGAATTGGCCGCCGTTCCACCCATGGTTGGACGTGCTTGATAAGTCGCGCAGTCCATCGTCCTCGGGTGTCGTGCTCCCAGCTGTGTTGCCACTGCTGGAAGGTTCGGGAGCGCTCTGGTGTTCTTACCGTGTCTTTGCCAATCTCGCCTTGTCTCTGATAAATTGCCTTCCTCTCTCCTGCCAAGAGCTTGACAGGGATACTCCGGAGACCACCAGGACGGCAAGCTCGGACACTGTCCGGTAGGCGGAACACACCCCAAGCGCTGCTCGAGGTTGAACCCGGGCGAGTCGCAACCTGTACTATTCTTTATCGAGAGCGTCTGCCCACACCTCTGCTCCATAAAGACGCACGAACTGAACCGCGGACATCAACAGACGTCTTCTGCTGGATCGTGGAACCCCGACATTGGCCATCAGCCTACTAAGGTAAGTGACTACCTTAGCGGCCTTGTCCGCCGTACGGAAGATCTGATCCCTCCAGCCTAACTTGGTGTCCACCATAATCCCGAAGTACTTAACAGCACGAGTTGATTGGACCACCACCCTTCCCATTCGGAACAGAATGACGGTGTCTATCCTCTTCTTCGTAGGGATCACACTCCCCGTCTTACAGAGAGCAAGCGAGAGACCGTGATCGGACATCCATGTGTTGACCACACGCATGACTCGGTTCAACTTTAGTTGGGCCAGCTCAACGTTGCGTGCGACAATGAGAGCTGTGACATCATCGGCGTACCCAACCAAAATGGTTATCTCAGGAATCTCCGACCTCAGGAGGCTGTCATAGGCAACATTCCAGAGATCCTGGGCGAGTATTGAATCTTGCGCGGCACCAGAAGTGACTTCCATCGTCCACGTTCCGTCCCTTGTGTCGTAAATAAGGCTTTGAGAGCGGAGATAATCCTCGATGAGTCGCAACAGATATGCAGGAACGCAAAAGGTGTTGCGAAGCGCATCCAACATATCGAACCACCTCGCCGAGTTAAAGGCATTCTTGACCTAAGCTTAACAAGAAGCTCTACTCAGCGAGAGAAATAGTTGTGGCTCTCGGCTCTCTTCACAGCTCTCCATGGACTTCGGTGATAGCGTCAATCGTTGACCGTCCCTTTCTGAAGCCATACTGACGGGGGCATGAGTCCCCGGCAGCGTCGACGGCAGAGGTCAGGCGGGAACGGATCAGCTTCTCGAACAGCTTCCCAGCCGTGTCTAACGTGTAGAATGGCCTGTGGGACGACGAAAGCTCGGGATCACCTTTGCCCTTGCTGATCCGTTTAAGTCTTGCGGTTTTCCATAGGGAGCCGGAAACACCCCTTCTACCAAACAGGCGTTGTACATTCTCAACAACAAGTCAGCATTAATTGAAAATACTTTTTAAAGCCTCGCTGGGAATCCCGTCCGGGTCAGGAGCCTTGTTGTTCTTTAGGGAGAGAACGGAGGTTTCCTTCTCCTCGAATGTGAAGAGTGGAAAGTCATCTAACCGTCTGAAGTCAACCGGCGTACATCCTAGGCCTAGCCTACAAATAAATACATACAAAGAATGATTTTAGCTAAGACCTCAAAACAAGCAAGTAACTTAATAATAATTATGCTTACACTATTAAAGGTAAATAGATTGTAGAGCGAAAAAAACAATACAATTTAAAATCCATGATTGCAAATTAATAAAAATCAAGTAATGTAAGTATTGTAGAATTACGCTTACTTAACAATTAATGCATATTTTGTTACCGGAGGCATAGGCTACAATGGCACAACACATTCTAATTAGTTGTTCAATTTAAATCTTTCTCCCAAGTAGATATTAGTTGTATCCCATAAATTAGTTAATCGCACAATTCCGTACGACAGCAATTCATTCCACATCAACATGCCTATCTTTTGGTAAAATTTATAACTTCAACAAGTAAAAATCAGTGTTGATCTATTTAATTTAACAAATAGGTCTGTCAAAATATCAATTAAATTTTATTTCAAAACATAACATAACGGCGAGCAGATATAAACAAGTAAAGGTTATGTTGTTTTCAGCATACAGCGACAACTCAGCTGCGATGGGGGAAAATAAACTGATCATAGCAACTACATTAGTCAAATCATGTAGCCTAAACAACTAAAGTTCTGTCAAAAATTCCGAAAAATAAGCTTTTTTAATACTTGAAAATAATTGCTCGATTATAGTTTATTACCTAGTTTAAAATACTTAAAATCTAACCTGATAATTTCATTGAAATCAAATTAGTAATAAAAAAGCCTTTTGGGGGTCAAAAATTCGCCTAAGAGAAATTTAAAGTCGTTCTAAAAGAATTTTATACTCTATGTTCCATATAGTAAAAATTCAATTAATTTGTAAGCTACTACGAATTAGAGTCTACTTATGACATTCCAAAACTTTTGACTTGAAGTAAATTATTCAAATAATTCTAAGATATATAGTGCAGCAGTAAAAGCCAAATTGTAAATATAATAGTAATTTTAAACAGCAACATAATCATCTCAAGTAAGCTCAGTTGGTAAATACAACAGTATATAGGAAGGTCGACAGGTCAAATACGGTGGTGGGCTCACTATCATTTGTGATCAATTTTATTTACATTTTTTTCAATCTGTTGGTTAGAAAAACTGCATTCATAATTATAGCTTTTGAGAAAAACTATGATTTTCAATGTATAAAACTACTAGCTATGGCCCGTTATTGAATTAATTTTATAGGTAGTAAAATCTTTTTAAAGAGCAACGAAATCTCCTTCCTTAAAAATGATATTGAAACAATGAAGTAGTAAGTGGAGCTCTGAAGAAAATTTACAAAACCTTTTCTTAATGAGAACGAGCAAATAGAAACGACCATGTCAAATTTAAACCCCATAGGCCCTAAAGTCATTTTGAAATCATGTGGGGTGGAGCCCTAAAGGATATCAAAAACTACATTTGCAAAACTGTTTCTTATTAGTAACCAGCAAAATGGCACGTAAACGTTAAATTTCAACCCAGTAGGATCTTGAGGATTTGTGGGACAGAGCCCTAAAGGAAATTTGCAAAATTATTTATTACTTCTTAGTAAGCACCAGGGGCAGAGTTCTGGTGTGAGGCCCCCACCCCCTCTCGCTCGGTCCATATCCCTGCCCACTTTCCATGGTCGAACCAGATACATTTTCATTTCTTTGGACATTTATTTTGTATTATTACACACAATCTGCTTTCTTCTCTTTTGTGATTCATACTAATATTTCATTAGAATTATTGTAAAATACAGGTACATAATAAATATATTTTGGTATACACTATATGAAATATTGCATCAAACCTGCATTTTGGCTGGGTCCGAGAGTCCTTATTGGAGAACTACCACATGTTTTAGGCCTAAATGGCTAAGGTTATAGGAAAAATGTTAAATACAATTTATTTAAAAATAGTTCATTGATTACCTTTATTTTGTTTACAATTGTATTAAACATGTAATAAAATAATCTGAAGAAACCATGCTTATTTCAATCAAACACAGAAATATTCAGGAATTGAAAACTTGTTTTTGTATGTAGTACCATACTTCATACACTGATAAGGGCGCGCCACAACATCACATCTACAGGTGGACAGAGGACTGGTGGCATGAGCACGGTGGTGTAGCTCTCCAATGGCGGCTCGGGGCGGTGCCGCGTCTGTTCACCGACACAGAGCGTCAAACTACGGAGACTCATAAAGGCTGATCACTATTCAGGTCATAGGCTATACTTTGTTACGGTTTAATGATTTTGATAATTCTTCAAAAAACACATATATGGTGTTACTAATAGGCTATGCAGCAGTAAAATTTTGCTACCTTAAAAAAATCTACCTGAAGAATGAGACCCCCTGTCTCTTGAGGCTAGGGGCAATCTGCCCTCTCTGCACACCCCCTCTCTCGGCGGCCCTGGTAACCACCTATGAGCAAAGAGGAGCGTACATGTCAAATTTCAATTGGTGTAGGCCCTGGATTCATTTTGAAGTCGTGGGGTGGAGCCCTTAAGAACTTAAAAAACTGTATTTACAAAACCATTTCTTAGTGAGCACTTATTAGCAAAACGGACCATCCAAATTAAATTTAAACACCTTAGGATCTATGGTAATTTTGAGGTTCTGTGGTGCGGAGCCCTAAAGGAAATTTGCTAAATCATTTCTTTGTGAGCACCTAAGAGGCAAGACGAACCTATGATCAAAGCTTCAAGTGAATCCGTTTGGTAGTTCCTGAGATTTCGTGATGAGTCAGTCAGTCATTGCATTTCGCTTTTATAGTCTAAACTTGTATAGATTTTTTGTATTATAAAATTTGATGTAAATCTCTTTTTTTTACTCTTATCAAAATTGTTTTGAAACATTTTTAATCTTGCTTTATATTTTTTTTATTTTTGAACTATTAATAATACAATAATAGTAAAATAATTCCACGCATAACTTATATTAAAAATAGTTTTTAAACAAGTTAAAAATTCTTTAAGAAATTAATTTACGTTATTTAGTTGCATTAATAAACTTTCTTTAAATAGACTAAGTAACCAAAATGTTTTAGAATCAGAGGTTTTGTTTATTTCCGAAGAGAACAACGTGAAAAGTGTGTGTTGATGTGTTAATTGATGTGTTAACTTATAAGGCTAATCATTCACAAACAACACAAAACCTAAATATGTGTATAGCACTTTATTATTCGTTTTATAACCAGTATCGTTTAGTTTAATAAGAGGCCGATTTTTGTGGAATGTGGTGGACATCATACATAAGGAAAATTAAGTCTCATAGATAGTGCGGATTATGCTAATATGCCACGAACTCGGGAGGGCAGATCGTGGCAATGACCTGGACATGATAAAACGCATCTCAACCGGTCCGGCGCCGCCGTCCACCGCCGCGCAGGCCTACCAACCCCGCGCCGGGAAATGGGATCGGTTATTAAAAATAAAAAAATAAGATAACTTTAGCTCCTCAGAATAAATTTGGAAAATATTAGTCTTACTTTTCTAATTAAAAGATATAACCTTTGCTGACTAGTACACATGTTTTTGTAAGAAAATCAACAATAACTCTGTTATTTAATTTCCGATCTTTAAAATATTGTGTAAATGATTAATTTTGTATGTTTTTTAGAATTTTGATAAAAATTATTGTCTTAAGATATTTTCATTTTAAGAGTTTAAAGGATCTTTATTATAAAAATACAAATCCGAAAAAAGTATTATTCTTAACATTTACGTTATAAAGGGTATGATGAATACAACGATATCCATACAACAGTTCGCTGTGGAAATAAAAAATATGAAGTCTAAAAAACTAAATGGCGGCTAAACGTTTCCGTAATTGATAATATCTTTTGCTTATTTTGCTTTTACATGCAGAACCAGCTCCCGAAGTTTTGAAACATACATGAATTCCTTTATCATTATTTGACGATGAAGTTATTTCGGTATAAACAGCCATAAAAACTTTATTGTGCCTGTAGTATATACGACGGAATCTTTAATGCCAGTAGATAAATTAAATTAATTACTCATGAATTACATTGAGTAACCTCAAATAACTGCAAAGATTTTAGGAACATCACAGGATTAGGACTAAGCTTTGCACTGATAACCTATAAATTATCTGCATAAGGAAATTTTCAGCACAATCAGTTCAGTAGCTTTTCAGGAGAAGAAACGTGACAATAATGCTTTTATATTCAGTTCAGGCCTCTTCTCCTGACTCGCCGAAATTTAAGAAAGATAGCCTAGATTTGACAAAATACAAAAAGAAACATTATATTTTGAATAAGGTAGTGTAATACCTTAGTAGTGTGTTTTGGTTACTTCTGGCCCGGAAGTGACGTCACCGGAAGCCACATGCCACGGCACGCAGCTTCCGGTGGGCCAGAAGTGGGGACAATAGATGTTGGGGTGGAGATGGTGAGAGCGTCGGCGGTCGGTTGAGCGAAGAGTGCGCATAAAATAGAAGTTAGTTCAAAATTGAAATTCGACGGTGTTAATAAAAACTCTAATAGTTGAACGAAACTGGAAGTTAGTGTAAAACTGAAATTCAACAATCGGGGTGTTGAACTAAATTTGCGCATAAATTAAAAGTTGGTTCAAAACTGAAATTCAACGATCGGGAGTTGAACTAAATTTGCGCATAAATTAACCGGGGTTGAAGTAAAACTTCGCATAAATTAAAAATTAGTTCAAAATTGTAATTCGACGGTGTTAATAAAAACTCTAACAGTTGAACGAAAATAAAAGTCAGTTCAAACATAACAAGAGAGAGAGAAGGTAAATAGAAGTGTTAAGTTCCGCGGATAGAACGAGAATGAAGAATGAAACATGACGCGTCGAAATATATGCGTGACTGTAGATGTCAGTTAATGGGGGGGTCTAGAGCTTCCGGCCTGTCAGATGGTGAATTAATCAATGGGGGGAGTGGAGATGGCGCTCGGTTGAACTAAAATTGCGCATAAATTAAAAGTTGCTTCAAAACTGAAATTCAACTTGATAATGTGGGGTACGGAAAGTATGTCAAGGTCATCCCGAGTAAGTTTTAAAAAAGCCTATCCCGCTACCACAGGAAATAGTTCTGAGAGTTGAACTACCCGGTGATAGCGGGATAGGTAGAAGACTCTTTTGAACTTTATTCGTAAAAACAAATACAATCAATGTGCAAAAACAAATACAATCAATGTGCAATACAGGTTGAATTTTTATGATGAAATACGGAGTTGTAAAAGTAAACGCCGACGACGAGGATAAGGTAAAGGCAGAGTCCCCAGATGACGTATTTGGCAAGTTTGAAGAAACGTAATATCTCGAGTTGGTTTTCCCGTTCCAATCGTTTAATTTCCAATTTCAATTTATCCTCTTCCATTCTAGTTACAAAGGGAACTTCATCCATCATATCCATCATGATTGTGTTAGTGTTTTGAAATTTTAAAAGAAGTTATGTTGATAGTACAAAAGTCGAAGACGGAATGAGGAGTGAAAGCGAGAAATGTTAGTTAAATAATAAAGTGGTGGGGGAAAAGATGAATTACAAAGAAGTGGTGGGGGAAAGATTTTGCTCTTCATTATTACCGTCAGTAGTGTCAGATGGTGCAGGAGTTAGATTTAGTAAACTGTCTTCGTCCGAACTTTCAACCTTATCACAAATAGGACAATCGTATGTTATTTCCAAATTAATTTTGATAGTTGTAAAATTATCTACAAGTTCTTGTAAAATATTAAAAATAGCTTGTAACTCTTCTTTAGAGTTTATTTCAAAACTAGAATTCATCCGTGCCAATGGAGAGTTGTTCATCGTTGGAGAGTCGGCGAGTAAATGAGGAACGCCGCCAAGGGAGGGGGCTTATTTAACGGCGAGCTTATGATTAAATAAAAAGCTAAGTTCTTCTTCTTCGTCTTTTAATTCAAATATCTTAGCTGGAGTATTTGCCTCGTCCTCCTCACTCTGTGATGATGAAGATAATTCACCAGGACGTAAATATTGAACATCAATTCTGATCCATCTCATATAATATCTATCCATTATAGCAAGCAAGTTTTGAAACAATTCTTCCATTTCTTCCCTCTCAGTTATTATATGATAAAACCTGACGAAAGGTGTTCCCATGTTGTTAGTTAGAATGTTGGAAGTGACATAATTCAAAGGTGGATTCAATAAGATACAAAACTTAAACTAATGGTGGGGGAAATTTAAAAGACTTATGGTGGGGGAAATCTAAAAAAACCAATGGTGGGGGAAATCTCAAAGTCATCCAATTGAAGTTTTAAAAAAGAGTGTAAAACTGAAATTACACATTCGATGGTTCAACAGGATCTGAATACCAATCCGACCTGTATTTACATCTTTTTATCATATGTGTACAAAAATCATCTTGATGAGACTTGGTGCGTTGACAATAAGCTAGATCGAGAGGATGAAATTTGAAACATCTTTGAGGACAGCATGTATGAAAATATCTTGATTTGTAAAATTTGAAAGTTCGCAATTCCGGCGGCGGTAGTTGTTTTGTTTTGCATTTGCAGTAACAAGATCCGAAAAATTCACACTTAGTGCAAGCTAACCCGTCCACCATCATTGGTCCTAAATCTGTACACTGTTGTTCACAACAGTAACGAGGTTCGTACTTGTAATTTTGTTTTTCCATGTTGACGCTGCTGAGTCCAGTGAAAGAATAAGAGTGTATAGTGTTGAATAGTCAGTTTTATGTACTACGAAAAGTGGTGGGGGTAATTTCAAGGTCATCCAAACGAAGTTTTAAAAAATTATACCTTACTAATGTAAGGAAAATTGATACTTAAGAAGTTTGTTTCTGTTTGTTTTCTTCAGACTTTTTCTCTCTCTCCTGTTTGTTTTCTTCAGACTTTTTCTCTCTCTCCGCTTTAGCCATAGCGATAAGTTCTTCAGTCGATAGTGGATGTACTTCAGGAAATTTTAAAATTAATTTAGCCTGATATCCTTCTCGGGTTAATATTTCTAAATCTTCTGTCATTTGTTCAACGGTGTTGTAATCTTTTCCATATATTTTTCCATCAAGTTCGATCATCATTCTGTATAACATCTTTAAAATTAGGTGTTGACGCAGCGAGAGTCGGAGAGCGAATGATTAGTTATACAAGTATCATTCCCTTTTTATCAACTTGACATTGATCACGTGATTCCTTAGTTTTATTTGTTAAAAAATATTTAACATTGGTAATACTTGTGGAACTTGATGTTATGTTGACCAGTCGGCGATGAAGATGTTGTAGGTTGTGTAGAAAGAAATACTTCATCATCACAGTATTTTGTTTTAGTAAACATCCTTACATTAGTAGCACTAACATCAACAGTTAAGTGATAACCACCGGTAAGTAAAACTCGCATTTCGTTGGTTAAATCTTCAAGTTGTTCAAAACTCGTAATGGTGTTGGTATCGTAAGATGCACACTTGACCTTTAGGGACATGTTGAAGTTTTGTATTTAGTTATAGAGAGCGAGATGTGTACGGTACGAAAGCTAGTCGTAGACTGATGAATTTCACAAGTTGATTTTCACTCTTATTAACACACAAAATTGGGTCAAGGTCATCCCGTGGAATTTTTAAAAAAAGCAACATATTGCTATGTACAAAGACATAACAATATGTTGCTTCTTTTATTTTTTGTTTTGTTTTATATCATCTTTATTGAGAAACCATTACAAACACATATATTTACAATGTTATGTACAAACTAGTTAGTAGTAGGTGTTACATGAATAGTTAGTTCAGTTGAGTTGTTTCCACTCGGTCCGTGTGAAACTAAATAGAGTGCGCCAGGTTGAATAACTCGAAGATCTTCATTTTGTAGAAGTTGTACAAAACGTTTCGGTAGGAAGATTTGAAATTTCGGTTCGTCACCAACTGTATACGGCGCTTCGCTCAATGTGCAATTAATAGCATCACCAATTGAAGTGTCCATCTTCTTGATTGTATGTATGATGTAATGTTTTTCTTCTTTTAGTTCAGAACATTTCTTCGTCGGTAAGATTGTTGATTTAGAATGAGCGTTGAATTGATCAACCAAATTTTGAAGAAAGTTCTGCGATGCCATCTTGATGTTATTGTTAATCTTCTTGTTAATAATAATGTCCGTCGGAGATGTTGTCTCTTCGGAGGTTCGAGTAATACTCATGCTGCGTCATGGTAGCGCTCTCACTTTTATTACCGACATTACCCCCACCATTCTGTTGAAGGAAATTATTTAAGCGGTAGGCATTCTTCAAAGTGCACTGTGACCTTCGATGTTTAAAACTCTTTGATGAAATACAAAGTTCATTGAAGTAGCATTGGAAATCTCTATCTATTATTGCATTTATCACTTCGTTGCTTGTAAATGATTGTATCCAATTAGCTTTTTCCAATCCTCTTGTGTAGATAGTTTTGAACTCTTTGCAGTAATGATTCATAATGTGCGGCATCATGTTATAATTAATAAAACCTTCATCCCATCTTAAGTTGTGAAAATGTTTGTACAACCATTTGTTTGTAACTTTCGCTTTAGTTGTTAGTCTATTGAAAGGTAATGGAGGTTTGAATAAGTAATGATAAACTACAGATGTGTTCATATCCAAAATTACTAATTCTTTTATAATAAAATTTCCATCATTTCCTCGAAAAGCTTGAAATTCAATTATACCTTTTTTAACTTCCATTATATGTGGCGCATTAGAAAACGAAACCCGTTTGTTCATGATGAAGTCTCGTCAGCAACTGACTTGTATTACAAACACGATTGTTCTTCTTTAACTTCTTGCGCTTCTTCATCGATATTAAAGTTGGTGTGATAGTTGTTCAATTGTCTCCACATATCCACTTCTTGGGGTATTCGATTAAAAATTGAAGTATCCACGGGACCGTATAAAATTGGAACAAAAGGTTGTCTGTCCAATGTATCGATTAGATAGTCTTTGATTATTGCACTTGAAAATATTAGTTGTTTCAAATATCTGGTGACGGGACCGGAAGTACAACTTAAAGTGTAAAATTCTTCTTTAGTTAAAAGTAATTTTACATCATGTCTAGTTAAATCTCTGAAGCGAACCATTTGTCCTCCACGATGTTTCACTATATCAACTTCAATATTTGATTCCAATAAACTTAATCTTGTTCTTCTTCCAAATGTGTTGTTACTCAAATAGCATTCCAAAAGATGTAAATGTTTCATAAATGATTCCCAAGAAGTTTCAGTGAATGTAACCATTTTATTTCCATGATTTAAAATAACAATCGGTGAATAATCCAATGATTTTAAAATTCCAACTGAAATACTTTTCGTCATGCATGAAGAAATGGGGTAGAAAATTCGAAGAAATACTTCTGTTAAAATATTTGTTGTAATGTTAACTTCAACTTTTTTTCTTTTTACTTCTTTTTCAGCTTCTCCTTCTTCTTTTTCTTCTTCTCTCTTCTTATGTTTGTTAAATTTGAGGAACTCGTCCATTTCTCGTTCAACTTGTTTTTCTATATCTGAACTATTCTCATCCATTAGAGGTGTATTTTCTTCTCCGTTAGTAGAACTCATCTTGCGAACGATGTTTCCCATACGACGGTCGAAGATATAATGAACTTTCCACTCATGATTTTCTCGCTTTTATGTTTTTCGTGAAATCCTTGAAATTTATACAATCACATAAATGTTTGTTTTCAACTTGTTTTTCACAAACGAAATTCTAACCTCAAAATTGAGGCAGATAATTCTAACCACAAAAATCTGCAGTCGTTGTACTAATTATTTTTAAAGCACATTCTTCACAATTCCGGTCAGCGGTGTGTAAGTAACTATTTTATCATGTAGAATTAGACAGTATGCCGAAGTTCCATCCGCTACTGGTTGTTCAAATTCCATTTCAATTTTTATATCCACACTTGATGATTTTACCGATTCATTTTGTTTTGAACAATCGATTACAATTATCGGAGCCTTGGAATAATACTGGTCAGGTGATAATAGCGGTGTATTAGTCTTTCCATAATATGACGATTGAAATCTTGCATACATATCGTATAAAATGGAAAAACGTTTTTTGCTGAACATGACATTCAAATTGTCATAGGGAAAAAATTGAGAGTTTAGGAAAACTTTTTACAATTCTTTATTTTACAGTGATCAAATTGACCGGCATTTGCAGTGATAACATCTTTTCGCTTAGTTTGAAAACCGAGTATTATGTACCTTGCTCGTTCCAAGTAAGTTGATGTCTTGACGGTCCATGTTTGTCGTTCTGTCTGAGGTAGTGTAGGAATTCCCAACTTCGGAATGGCATCACAATATCACGGTCAGATTTTAACTTTCTCAATAATACGATTCTATGTTCGTCGGCCAATCTTACATGAGGTACTCTCCAAACAACTTTATCCAATTGTAGTTGCCATTCCAGTTTATCTTCCGTAGTTGCAGGGTCTGCAAGTATCAAGTCCTTGTTAGTTGAAGATCTGAGTAATACCAATTCTTGTTTGACATTTATTATTATTCGTTTGTAATCTTCAGCGAATCCCAAAAGCAATCGTAAAGGTACATGAAAATCAAAGTGACCGTTGGAATCCGGTGTTATAGTGTCTTTATCAGGGGCAACCCATCCGGCGGTGACTATTGAATTCTTCTCATGCGGTGTTAATGATGTTAATCCTTTCAATGTCGTTGTTATACCAACCTTTTTTGTCGAATCAACTGTCACCCCTGATATCTCATATCTTATTTCATCAAAAAGATATGCCATCGGGTTATTTATAAAAGGAACTGTTGAAGCAGTTTTTCCATCCAATTTTAATACCCGTCCTTCAATGTACAAATAACTTTCACACGGTAATGTGTAAATATCTTGTTGTTGAATGGGAATCCTTATTTCATCGTTATTGTTTAATTTTGATGAAGTGTAAGGGTTGTGCGTGTGATATTCCTTCTCCCATAGTGTTTCGTCGAATGTCGGTCCTTGAGATATATCCAGGATATCCATCGTTGTTAAGTTTCAATCCAATCTTCTGTAGAAAACGAATGTTGTCCGATGTTAACTCTTCCAATGTCGAGGAGCTACTGAGCTCCCGACTCTTCCGTTGCGGTTTAAATGATAATCCCATGTTGACCTTTATGTTGCCGCTCTGATGTGTATCCGTATAGTTATCGTTTCTCCTCTAAAGTCAACACTAACACCGTCTTGATCCAATATGTTCAGTACGATGTCTGAAATGAAACTGGTGTTTAACGGTAGGTATATCAAGTTTTGTGGCTTCTCAACAATTTTAAAACCAGGAGCCACTGTTGGATAAAATGTATGTAAAATATGCTGATTCACTCCTTCTCTATACGATCCGTGTATAATATTACACGTTACATCGACACTATTGACTTTCAATATTGTAACAGTTGTATCACCTGAATGAGTAGTTCCAGGAGTTAAGATTTTCTTTTTTGTATCTGTAAATCCAAGTAAACTGCCAATCGACTGTTCCAAGCTGACATCAATATAATATTTTGAAGTTATTTCTGCTTTTAAAGTATTATTGTTTCCTTTAACGGTGATATTGTCTTCTCCGAGTTGTTTCTGTAATAATTGGTTTATATCATCGATTTCATAAGCTCCAGTAGGAAATGTAATTATTTTCAATTCTGAGTATTTTCCTGAAGCATCCTTAGTTTCATAATAATGTAGTAAATTGTTCTTTCCTTCCGTAACATTGGGTATTGAGTTGTAGGTAGTCAAATCAAGTAATGCCGCTTCCCATAATCTTTCCTTGGATAGACGCAATGCTGGGAACAGCGTACTTTTCAATGTGGATGAATTTCCACTCAGTGACACTGTATACGATGACATCTTAAAGCTGACTGACACTCTTCGCTAGAAACTCCAAACATAAATGCCCACATATTTCAGTATTGTTAGGTTGTTCTCTTTTGTAATTGTAAAAAATGTTTTTGGAGTTTCGAAAATAATGTTGCAGTTCTTTCGGCGGTGGTAGATTGCCAAAACTGTCAAAGTAGTAAACGGTTTGTCCGAGCTTTTTATAGCATACCCAATGAGTGCCTGGACCATAGGTGGAATCCAAATTTACTATTCCAGTTTCATTTCCCCATATTTTAGTTGGTAATGCATCTTTCATAAAAACTCCTCGAAAAAATGGTATTTTCAAACATTTTACATAATCATTTAACTGATGATTTGTTAAGGCTTTATTTGGAATTATCAATTGATTCTTTTTATTTAGTACACACGGTATGGTCTTAGGTATAAACCTGCTCCGTTTTTTACCATTTGCCAAACAGAAGTCTTCTTTACATTTGCCTTACGAGTTCTACGACGTCCTTTTTTAATGTTTCCACCTCTTTTGGGAGCGCTTCTTTTTGCAGGTCTTCCTCTGCGACGTCTTCCAGCACCTAACTTTGCTTTCGTCTTCATGGCTGTAGTTACTGCCCAAGCCGCTGCTTTTTCTGCAATACTTGCGTCACTTGATTTTACTCTTTGCCAAGCTTTTTCCGCTAGAATTTTATCCGCTATTGATCTATTTGTTGAATCTTTATACTTTGAATATGCTATATCGTGTTCTTTGCAAGCTTGATCTAATTTATTAATTCCAGGATCTCCTCTTGCTAAACTTTTGTACAACTTAGTTCCAGGTCCACAATATTGATAACCTCCGGGCAGATGTAATTCGTATGGTAAAGCGTCTATCGCTCGATTCACAACAGCACCAATTGGAATCCGTCTGAGCAGGGATAATGCAGCTGATGTTAAACCACGTCCTCTCTTGCCGCTGTCTTGACGACGACTGAGCGATACGGTCTTCATTATGCTGTTTTATGTAACCAACGTCTTCACTCTATGAAATACTTTATGATAATGAATCCTTTTTTTGTGTATTCTATACTTAAATATTCATAAGTTTTACTAGTATCTATCAATGATTTCATCTTTAATCCATTGGTTTCTCTGAGAATCTTCGATTTTATTGTGTTTCATCGATGCATTAATCAAATGATTATGCATATCAATAACTACATTACCTACAAGATTCATTACATACTCTACATTAGTAGCATCTTTGTTACGTGTAGGATTATCAAGATTTGTGATACGTTTACCATTACATGTATACACAGATGGATCGTTTGTAGAGGTTGCTATAACTTGATTAATAGTAGCAACATCATTCGGAGCTATTCCTGCTGATATGTTAGATATTCTTCTATTTTTTCCATCATATAAGTTATTTATTTTATCTAAAACTATAGTTTGTTTCACAACAACACAATCATTATCATCTTTACCAGATTTTACATGGGTTAATCGTCTACCTCCACATATAAAGTTAACACCAGTAGCTGATAGTTGTGGCACTTGTGTTAAAATAACAGCATCATGTTCTTCCGTGCCTAAACTTATATTTGACAATCTTTTATTTTTTCCATCCCACTTGTTATTTTGTAGTTGTAATAAGGTAAACTTTTCACTTCCTTGCACAAACTCATCACCTTTCTTTGACACCACCTGATTTTGTTAACAAAAGCGGATGTTCCTTTCTTCAAGCTTTCATTCATTTGTCTCACGGTAGCAGCATCCGATGGAGTTGAACCATCTTTCAGATTGGACAACACTTTTCCATGACAATCAATAACAGCACCATTATATAAAATACAATTATCTTTCATGTATTTAATATTAACACCATCACTTTCTTCTTTAGGATATCCAATATCGTTTATAGTATATTTATAGAAGGAAAATCCATCTTTTTTCTTTTCTGGTATTACAGAGTGCAAATAACGCTTATTGATTGTATCTGTATCCTCGGTTGGATCTGCCACATTAGTTATTTTATAATTTAAAGCATTGTACTTTTTTCCACTTTTAGTCTTTTCCAACAGTAAAGCGTATTCCATCGCAGATAGAAAATAACCTTTATTAACAACATCTCCATTGTTGACTGGTTTTGCAACATTAATAACTCTGTGAGATTTTGCATCATACAGTTGGTTGTTGTCGAGTTTTAAACTTGTAGATGTTTCCTCCTTTACTGTTTTTAAATTTGTTGCATCTCCATCTTCTTCTGGATCTCTAACAAACTTTAAACGTTTATTATTTATGTTATAGTCACCTTCGGGTGTTTGCGGTAATCCACCTCTTTTTCTGTTTTCTCCAACTTGCACTCCTAACGCGGAGTATCGTCCGAACTTGTCGACGCTCATGTTAAAACTGACACATTATACGCCTGCAACTCTTATATATCCGCGGACAATTATACGATTATGCTGCGATTCCTGAGTTCGTCAATCAGAGCTACCCATTCATTATTTAAACCTGTATGACCGGCTTCCATGGCTTCATGCAATAGTCTCATTCTATCAACCAATTTATTGATGTCGTTGTAGTAAATCACATTCGTATTGTATAGATTTTTCATCAATCCTTTGCCAGATGTTGAAGTATCTCCTTTACTCTTTTTACCATGTTGTTCAAGAAGTGATAAATCCATAAGTGATAAAGATTTTCTTTTCAGTGGTTGTCTCACCGCTGGTGCAGTACGTAATGTTGGCAATTTTCGTGGAGGAAACAACTTTTTTATAACAATGTTATATTTTGTTGCACGTGAACGATTAATCATTGCATCCTTTAAGTAGTTTCTTTTATGAGCGTTAGTATTTTGTAGAATCTCCTTAAAAACACTTAAATCTTTGGATGAATATCTTAGCGGTATGTTTTTAAAAATTAATTCATAAAGTCCTTTTGTTCCTTTATATTTATGCTCACCAATAATGATGTAATCGTCTTGTGTTATTTCAAGCTTTGAATCGCCAATCTTCAATTCATTCCCATCAATTCTTGTTCCGTATACGTGTGATCTACTCAAATTCGGGTTTGATTTAATGTCATGTAGCATCTTCATTATATATTTTCTTCCAAGAGGTCCATGTTGTAATATATCGCTACTCAATTGAGTTAAATTTGGAATAGATTGTTCTGCTTCAGGTATTGGCTGTTCTTCTTCCTTTTCAACAATTGGTTCTTCTTCTTTTGTTTCTTCTTGCTCACTAGCACTTGTATATGAATCATCATCTTCTTCTTTTTTTAATGCTTGTACTTCTTGTTTAGAAACTGGTAGTAAAACATCTCCTTCATAACGAGGTTTACCAATAGTTTCTGATATCTGTTTTAAAGGTTCCGTAATAGGTTTAAATGTAGTCTCTAGAAATTCTTCTCTTTCACTTAAACCCATCCTCAATGCACGATTCTTCATCCTAATAGAATCACTGAGTGATTTTATTTCTTTCAATAGTTTTTCTTGATTCACCATGTTTACACTGTGAAGTTCAACGTGTAACTAGATGTAGCATCGGTAGTTCAACGCATAAATACAAATTTATCCAACCCTATACGATATCTACCATTTTTAATATCTTCTTCCTTAATAATAACGAGAAAGCCATATTTCTCATTCCATGCTTTGCCACACATCTCTTTAAATTTCTCAAATGCCATATCCGCATTTACATGATCATTATATATATGTTTTAAATTTGTTTCATCTTGCTTGAAGATGATCAACATATTTGCATTGTCTCTTATGAGTTGTTTTGGAATCTTACTGTATGTTTGACCAATATAAATGCTATCGATATTATGATGTCTTCCCATAGCGAAGTAATTCCTTATGGTGTCGTGATTTTCATAAGACACATCGTCAAAAATAAAAATAGAAAATGGTTTTGCTTCATTTGGTTGCATAATTGTTTCACTGGCATTAAACTTGTAGAAATTCACTTCAGGTACACTTGCAAGTACTTTATCCAATAATTGATATTTTGGTTGTTACAATGATTTTGAAAAAATGTATATATTGTTAAAGCGCAATCCTTTAGGATTAATTATAAGGTTAAAAACAACATTTGTTTTTCCACAATTTGAAGGACCAGTTATTAAACATCTTATCGTATTCGGTAGTAATTCACCATGTTTACCATGATTTAACTTATCATTGTCAACCGTCAATTCATCAATATTATTGATATTAAATCGATCTTTTTGTTGTACAATCTCCATCTTGTGTCAAGGTTAAACACGCAATGAGCTATTAAATTACTATACCAAGTCTTTTGAAGGAATCCAAGAGTCTTCACTTTTATCGAATCCTAACCACCGGACTTTAACCATATCCTTTTTCCTTTGTAATACCTTTTCAACAAGATATACATCACCGACTGTTGATTTCAACAATTCATGTCCGTAGAATCCACCTTGAAGTAATTCACCCTTGTTATCCTTTAATAAGTAAGTTTCAGGTATAGTTGGTTGCACTTTATAAACTGTAAATACTTCATTAGTCCAATTTGGTAGATAAATACACCTTTGTATTTGCTTATACGAACTTTATCGTTGACTTTAAACTTTTTTGGTTGCAACTTTTCCAATTTAGGTGTTGTATTATTTCTGATGCGTTGTAATACAACCTTAGCATTAGCGCTGTTTACTTGGATAGGTTTCATTCCGATGGTACGATGATATTTGTTGTTATACTCTTTTATAAGTTGTGGTAATATGTCATACCACACGTATGATCCTCGTTTTGAAAATTGTTTGTACATTGCTCCTTTCAATGTTTTATTGAATCTTTCAATTATTGAAGCTTTAACTTCAGAATTTGTAGAATAATGATTTATTTGATATTTTTTCATCAAAGCTCCAAAGTCTTTATTAAAATATTCTTTTCCATCATCGGTCTGTAGATGTTTGATTTTGAATTTATTTCTTTGTATCGTTGTTTCCATAGCTTTCGTAACACTTTTACCAGTCTTATCCTTCAATGGTAAAGCGTCAGCTATTTTAGTAAAACAGTCTATAATTGTTAAAATATATTTAAAACCTTTGTTTAATTTACTGTGCGGTATCATTTCGATGAGATCAGCTTGATAAAGATCATTCATTCCCTTAATAATTGTACTTCTTCTTGGAAATCTTCTTCTTGCTGGTTTATGTAGTTCATTTACAATCTTGTCCTTCACACTTTCCATCTTCAGGTGTTGCTTGCACACCGCTTGTAAAAATACTGATCCGTAGAATAGTTCATTCTCTTTTATATTGTTTTGAATATAGGTCAAGACCATTTCATATTAGTGTAAAAAGAAAGAATATAGCATTGGGCTCGCCATTTCCTCTTTTCTGTACAGAAAGGAAAAAGGAAGAAGGTAGAGGACGAAGAATAGGTTTACTGGTCGATAGGGTTTAGAGAGTAATGTCCAAATGGCAGAGTTCTTATGTTGTCTTCAAGGATGTATCTTTTGTCATCCTTATAGCTCAATGCCGATTTGGTTTGCTTCACACTGAAAAGACGATGGTTGAAGCTTCTTATGGTGTTAAATGTTGCAGTTATTTCAACATTTTCAAACAAACATCTTTTATAATGCTCAAACTGTACGTTCTTCTTCAGGAAAGAGGTTTTTATTCCTTTGGCTTTCTTCGTAACTTGATGTTCGTTCCTTTCGTTTATGTACAGTTGAAACGAATACAGTTTGGACATCAATGCTACAATTTCCATCATTGGCACACCATTTGTTTCATCTTTAAATTTTCCCAATACTTTCTTGTTTCTGTCGTAGTCGTAATTTGGATGCTCCTTAGGATAATCGGAAAAGTCGAAATCATCTTTATATATAAAGGTGCGTAGATCTTCGTACATGTCATTTGTTTTAATCCAGTAAATGAGTGCATCCGTATCCATATATGCAATACCAATGTTCTCTCTTCCATAATAGTTAACCATCTTCTTATAATGAAACTCGTACATGTGTGTTTTAGAAATATCCAAGATTGACATTCCAAGATACAAAGGACGATCCATTGTAACTGACTTCTTGTTCATGGAAATAAGAACTAGATTTTCATTAATAATTACAGATGTACCAAAGTTTGGTTGTTGCACTAATTTCTGTAATTTTACTGGATCAGTTACCAATTTTATATCCTTATGTTTCCTTTTGTTTTCCAAAGTCTTGCCAAATATTGCGTTGTTCATTAGTTTGAAAAAATCTTTTTGAAAACTTGATGTAGCAGCAGCTCTTCTTCTTGTGTTGTTGTCAATGTACGGTTTTAACCAACAAGATTGAGAGAATTGTAATACTCGATTAATCTTTGTAATTCTCAATCCCAAGTCTAAGGCCTGTTGTATCATCCAGTAGTGTCCAACATACCGAGACTGTCGGTTAAAGTCATCATTAATTTCGGCCATCTTCCAGTTGGAGAAATTTCGGTCTTCGGAAGCAGTGGTAAATCATAATGTTGATCGTGAAGATGTTCGGGATATTCAAAATCGACGTCAAAAATATAACCTGTTTCACCATGCTTCGGTATATCCATTATGTTTCCTATTGATTCAGGATCTATCCATTTGAAATTATCATATGGAAGGGGATTCGACATTGCCCATCCGTATAAGTTATTTGCATCGAAATAACCCAGGAATGTTGTTGGTTTTGATGCATCATAATCGGGCAAATACTTGTTGTTTGCCCTGACATGTCGTGTTACACTTTGCGTCAATCCTCCGCGAACTCCTGACTCTAACATCAAAACCATATCTATATCTGTAAGAAGTTGTATTTTACAATTTGTCTCTTTCAACATGGCTTGCCACGCTAGTCCAGGCGAAGTGTACGAATGAAGAGGGTCCAATCCATATGCTGCAAAACACGTATTTCTAAATTCTTCCATCACATCACATAATAAAGTCACATCTAGTTTAACATAAAAATCTGAATATTCTCCCAATGTTCTAAATCCTAATTCGTTCCATACTTTGCATGCGTGATTATAATCATCTTGAGATATATCCATGTCGAAAAGTTTACTTTTAAATTCTTCTTTTGGAGGTAATGATGTTTCATTAAATCTTTCTAAACTGTCTATGTAATCATATGGAAAAACACCTTTTCGAAGTACCAGATCCAGTTTGTCGTTGTTTACAATCTTCTTCGTTTCGATTAAATCTTGTTTCCTTAGGTTTTCAGAAAGTTTGGACAAACTTGACGGCATAAATCGGTAGGAGTCCAAGAATCTTAATTTGAGGTTTCCAACTTCTTTGGAAAAACTTATGAACTTTTCTGAAGTTTCAGCTAACACATCGATTTTACCGTCGTCTCTTCCTAATTCGGGTATTATAAAATGAGCGTCGTACCCACTGAGGTTATGCAGAACCACAGGAATAAATAGTGGTAAACGATAGCTCAAGTTGCATTTATTACAAGCAGCACCCCTGTAATAACCTGTGAGGTGGTCGTGATCTTTAATTTTATAATTCTCAATAGTAAAATCATTTTTGCACAAAAAACATCGAGTTGCATTTTCATGTTGAATTTCTTCTTCTTCGTCCATCGGTTTCATTGGTACAATATTTGTATATAATCTTTGTGTATTTCCAGCTATTGAATATAGGTGATCAAGAAATATTTTTTCCGCATTTTCACCACGATATACTAGAGGTTCTGAAGTTAATCCATATCTGTTTAAATGTTCTTCTGATAATGTTGATTTGACCATTAAACAAAAACTGTTTGGTTTGTGCATTTGATACTTTACACTTTTTCTTGCTTCGCAATTTTCTTCTTCAACTGGAACAAGTGTTGATTCAAAATCCGCATACACAACTAAAGGGATACGGTATTGATGATGAACTTTTTCAAATGAAACGAATGCTCTGTTTTCTGCAGGTAAATTAATCTTTGCTTCATAATTATTGTTACATAATCTTTTGTGCTCTTGTAACCATTCTCTTCCTTGTCTTCCTTCTCGTTGAAAATTAAAACATCTCTTGCAAATCAACTTTTTGTTTCTATTTTTTGAAAGTTGCTTGTTAACAAGACGATCGAATTGCTTTATGTACACATAGTGAGACACATCTCCTCGTGTTAATAGTAGTAAATCAGTATGATCTGGTAGTTCTTCTTTTGCAATACGTAAAGGATACACTTTGTTTGAACTATCTAATGCAAAAACATTGATAGAAGTACCGGGATTTTTCTTCTTAAATTTTGATATATCTTCTAGTGATACAGGATAAGTAATTCCTTGAAAATTGTACTTATTTCTTTGATTTTCATATTCCCGGTCAGGTCTATACGCATTATTTGGTACAAATTTAGCTGTCATTGCATAACGAAAACATTCATTGTCTGCATTTCTAACATTAATACAAGATTTTGTATCTTCAATACTTTTAGGCAAAGGAATGTAACTAGATCCCCTTAGTCCATATCCGTGTTTTTGAACTCTTATATCTAATCCTTCAATACTTGAAAGACTCCATCCGGATCCTCTTCCTTCATGTTCCTGAATTTTGGTTAATATTTCTTCTATACAGTTCTCTACTATTGAATCAATGTTTGAACTTTCCATGATGGTTCGGTTTTTTGTTATGAATCCTCTTGGTGATAATTCTTCTTGTACATTTATAAACATAGCTTCTAGTAGTAAATTAAATTTAAGAAAGTTCAATCTTTTCAATTCTTCTTTTAAAGTTTTACTTACGATTGGTTTTGCTTCTCTAATAAATTCTTCTAAGTTCAAGTTTTCATTTTGAATCTTATGATGCATTACTACCTTACCGGGTAAAGCAAATACTTGTAGATTCGGTAAAGTAGTTGAAGATGTTGCTGTTATTTCTTCTTATTCTTCTTGTTCTTCTTGTTCTTCTTGTTCTTCTTGTTTTTCTTCTGCGTTGTTGTGAATTAGTTCTTTATGACAGTCTAATAGAATTTAATCGTGAAACGATTCCGAACATTTATCGCAATGATACATGTTGAGATGTTTACTCTTCGAAGTTTCGCAGAGAAATGAAATGGGCTCTCACATTCCTCCTTTTATAACGGTCCCCCTACCACTATTTCATCTTCTTCTTCTTCACTATCCAAGAAAATCAAACGTTTTCAACAAAATATTAACCTTCTACAAAATTGATTGTCCGTTCATATTTTTTTAATAGTAGTTTGAATTTTCAATATTTTCCTTGTTTAACTATTATTTCTTTATATAACATTATTCACACTTTCTACTTCGAGCGTTTTGCTACTATCATCTCTTTATTCCATTTTAACAATCTGCATAAATACAAGTTCATTTGTCGCGCCGACTCACTATAAATCCAGCTTTCGTACAGTACACATCTCTACGACTAAATTACAACATGTATTTCAATATGAATTTTCCTTATACAAATACTATTTCAATAACTTTACAGCAAAACAAAATTCTAACTTCATAAACTTGATAGGAAGATATGCGAACTTTTAATTCAACCCCGGTTAATTTATGCGCAAATTTAGTTCGACCAACAATTGTTGAATTTCAGTTTTGAACTAACTTTTAATTTATGCGCAAATCTACTTCAAACCCTCACCCCACAAATTTGGTAGGGAGAATTACATTAATTTGATACTTATTTCTACCGTTACACTAGCTCCATTCTCAAAAAGATATAAATAAAATGGTCCTGGATACTGTTCTTTTTCACGTCCTGCATGTTCCTTAATGAATTCGTAAGCCAATCTTTTTGAATATTCATTATGATACACTTCTCTTACATAAACAAGATTTTTTTCTTCCAGAAATTTCGCTTGAACTAATGGTATTTTGCTTACATCATCCTTGTCCATCAGAGGTAGCTTGTAGGTGAAAGTATTTGGAGGTAGTTTTTGCGGTTTATCAAGTAGAGAACAAAATTTTCTATAGAATTTCTGCTCAGTGCCTGTAATACTATTAAAAGATAAAGTGGTAAGCATCTTGACGGCACAAGGTGCAAGTACAGACTAGAAACCTGGAGGTTCATAGCCCGCCTTTTATGAGTTTTAAAAATGGGGAGGGGGAAGGAATAAGGATTGGGAAGGGATAAGGTGTAGGGTGGGGGAAGGGTAATTTGATTATTAAACCACTTGCGCTGTAAAATAGCCGCCAACATCCACACCTTGTTCGTAGCGCTCCTTCATTGTTTGAGCCCACTGCCGCATGCGGTCTCTATCATTTGGTGTTATAAGAAAAGAATTACAATCATCATACAATATAAAAGAGCCGATTCGTACGTAAGATCCTGAATCCAACCATTTATGAGCTTCAGACATGAATTTTTCTATTGTATCGAATGGGAATTGTGGATCAATTGCTATAACTTTCAGTTCTTCACTAATTTTAACGCTATAATAATCATCTTCATCATCATCATCTTCACTGTCACTGTCGTTATTTAAAGTGTCTTCAGGTTGTTCAAAAACATCAGAAATTTCGGAAGAACTGAAATTTTCACTAAGACGAGGAGGCATTTTTAAAGCAAGTAATATTGTAAAGAGCAGAGACGAAACAACAAGAGTGGCGTGTAGAAGCGGAATGAGGAGTGAACAACGCTTGCTCCGCTTTTATAACGGTATGCTAATGAGAGGGGTAACAGCTGACAGTGACCGATTATTGATCCGGGAGGTGGGAGGGAAGGAAAGAGAGGGGGTATTTATTTCAAATAATTCGCATAACTTTCAACTAAAATAAGATAACCAAATTCTTCTTTAACTAAAATGTTCGTCTTACATAGACGTTTTCAATGATGTATCGCTTGTCGTAATCGATCAAACCATTATCGAGTTATACCCATTTGAATTTTCGGGGGGGGATTTAATCTCCATTTTTTATGAGGGGGGGGTTCCGCTTGAGTGAACACGGGGGGGGGGGGGGGTTCCGCTTGAGTGAACACGGGGGGGGGGTTCCGCTTGAGTGAACACGGGGGGTTCCACTTGGGCGCTCATGCGGAACCGATCTTCTCACGAGATAGTCGTTATGTGATAATGAAGGCAAATGTTCATCGCGCCGCGACCACTAATTAACTCGCATTCGCGGTGTTCATATCTTTCCTACTCATTACATATACGTTTCCTACTTCATTATTTCAAGACTAATTAACTTGCAAAACAACAGTCTCTGTCTTTGAATGCTGATGAGATTTCATTAGGAACCATTCTTTGCACGCTATATGAAGCTACACCGGCAAACAATGCAAGTCGGAGAGGTCATATAACTGTACAACGGCCTCAGAAAAGTAGATCACGAGACTTAGAGTGTTAAAAATAATGGGGGAGAAACACAACGCTCTAGCTTGCACTTATACCAGTCGGGAGCATTTTTCAAGCAAAGAGTTTTCTTGACTGTAGTTGAAGCCATAGTAGAAGTAGAAGTTGAACTTGTAATAGAAGAGCAGGCTGTAGTGGAAGTTGTAGTCAACAGGGATGACATCGTGGTAGTTCTATTCGCAGTTCGCAGCGTAACGTCTGGAATCAGAATGAAACGTTAGCCGTGGTCGATGCGTCTTTTATAACGGTATGCTAATGAGAGGGGTTAACATCTAGTAAGTGGGGGAAGGTGGGAGGAAAGGAAGGAGAGGGGGTATTTATTTCAAATAATTCGCATAACTTTTGACTAAAATAAGATAACTCAATTCTTCCTTAACTAAAATGTTCGTCTTACATAAACCTTTTTAATGATGTATCGCTTGTCGTAATCCGTTAATCCATTATCGATTTATAGGGATTTTAATTTTCGGGGGGGGATTCCGCTTGATTAGTCACCGGGGGGGGGGTTCCGCTTGATTAGTCACCGGGGGGGGGGGTTCCGCTTGATTAGTCACCGGGGGGGGGGGTTCCGCTTGATTAGTCACGGGGGGGGGGTTCCGCTTGATTAGTCACCGGGGGGGGGGGTTGGTCATTGACCCTTCCGAAAGTGGGTCAAGGTCATTCAAGACTTATAAAGAACCAAGGTGATGGGAACAGTAGTAACTGTTCCCACCACCCTGTTTGCCTAACGGTTCCCACTCCCAACCCACTAGTTACGTTCTGCGAGGGACATCGACGCAATTTTGTTTGGCCCGTCCGGGTCCATCCGTAACGGGCCGGTCCGGGTCCATCCGTAACCGTGAATTCGAAGGGAAACTGGAACAGCTAATGCAGAAACGCAACTCTAACACCCACCCAACTAATCCCATCCATCATATTCCTAAACAAAATGCAAAAACCTAGTCCGCTACCTACAATTTGCGGATGTCCCACCCCTTCTAAGTGAAGTTCAACCGAACTTCTGAATTTACATTTAATCTACCCCCTATCATCTAGCTGAAAGGCAAAACAACAACATTAATTATTAATACTAACACTTAAAACTAACAACACATCATTATTAAATATTAAATAATTCAACATAACCAAATACCATCATTATTCTTAAAATTAATACACCTTAACGCTAAACACAACTTATAACTAACTTCGCAATGCGCAAATTAATTCTTAAATTAAGTGCAACTTACAACTAATATTTACACACACACACACACACACACACACACACACACACACACACACACACACACACACACACACACACACACACACACACACACACACACACACACACACACACACACACACACACACACACACACACACACACACACACACACACACACACACACACACACACACACACACACACACACACACACACACACACACACACACACACACACACACACACACACACACACACACACACACACACACACACACACACACACACACACACACACACACACACACACACACACACACACACACACACACACACACACACACACACACACACACACACACACACACACACACACACACACACACACACACACACACACACACACACACACACACACACACACACACACACACACACACACACACACACACACACACACACACACACACACACACACACACACACACACACACACACACACACACACACACACACACACACACACACACACACACACACACACACACACACATACCACATTGCATTAAAGAACGCAACGTAGTATAAGAAGTTCAAATATATATAGGCCTACTATATATTTGAACCTCTTACCGAGTCGCCAACGACTTTTCGCTATGAAAACTCGTTGACGACTGACGCGAAAATCGGGCTCGTATCGCTCCTCGGGTTTTCGAGCGGTGGGGGTAATTAATGCAGTGGTGGGGGAATTGTTTCACTCCAGTACGGTCTTCAATCCACTCCAGTTCGCAGCAGTGTAAAAATGAAACGAAGGGGTGGGGGTGGCGCATGCGCAGCGACGTAAAATCCAAGGTTTGAGGTTAGAACTTTCCGTGCACAGTAGAGCTAAATTGAGTAATACAGGACTCGGCGCATGCGCAATGGCGCATGCGCAATAGCGAGGAGTGATTCCGATCCGGAGAACTCGTTGCATTCGCAGCAGCGCTAAAGTGAGTAATACAGACTAGGCGTATTCGCAGTAGCGCTAAAGTGAGTAATACAGGACTAGGCGCCGTAGCGTGAAGTTGGCTCACTCAGTACAAGTTATAGCAGCATAAAAATGAAACGAAGGAGTGGGAGCGGCGCATGCGCAGTGACGTAAAACCAAGGTTTGAGGTTAGAATTTTCCATGGTGGCTGCCATGTTTAATTCAGTTTCATTCAAACAATAGTAGTTTATGGCTGGCATGGGATGTGAAGTGTGGTAATTAGATGGGGTTAGCAACCGGTCGTGACCGGCCATTGACCGGTCATCGACCCGGTGGGGTTCCGCTTGAGTGAACAACGGGGGGGGATTTAATCTCCATTTTTTATGGGGGGGTTCCGCTTGATTAGTCACCAGGGGGGGGGGTTCCGCTTGATTAGTCACGGGGGGGGGGGTTCCGCTTGAGTGAACACGGGAGGTTCCACTTGGGCGCTCATGCGGAACCGATCTTCTCACGCGATAACCGTATTAAAAGAAGATTGTTCATCGCGCCGCGACCATTAATTAACTCGCATTTGTGTTGTTCGCATCCTTCCTACTCATTACATATACGTTTCGCCAACTTCATTATACAAGTCTAATTGCTACTAACCTGGAGTTTCATTTACATTAGCACATGTCGTCCTGTTTGAATCACCTTCGCGTGCTCGACGTTATATCTCATTCATCTGTCTTGTTCTGACTTCTACACGTCTGATATACTTCTTGTGATGGATACGCAATGTTTAAAATTGAAACTTTTGCGGACACAACATATATTACGAAGTAATTCCAAACCTTCTGTTTCAAAGATTAAAACTAATTTAACAAAAGTAAGGAAGAAATTAAGTTTTAACCCGTTATACTCTGCTAGAACTTCGCAAGTTAGCGTTGACGATAGTGTTATTCACAACATTTTGCGTTCAATGTTACGTTTCCACAACTTCGAACTTGTTACACCTATCGACTGTGTTCAGCAGGTTTTCATATTTTACCCCCACCCTTCCTTATATAAGCGCGCTCACGACAATTCCTGTTTCATTGTTTTGTACACTCTTCAGCTAACATGAACTAACTTTTAATTTATGCACAGTTTTAATTCAACCCCGGTTAATTTATGCGCAAATTTAGTTCAACCCCCAGTTGTTGAATTTCAGTTTTGAACTAACTAATAATTTATGCAAAGTTTTACTTCAACCCTGGTTAATTTATGCGAAAATTTAGTTCAACTCCCAATTGTTGAATTTCAGTTTTGAAGCAACTTTTAATTTATGCGCAATTTTAGTTCAACCGAGCGCCATCTCCACTCCCCCCATTGATTAATTCACCATCTGACAGGCCGGAAGCTCTAGACCCCCCATTAACTGACATCTACAGTCACGCATATATTTCGACGCGTCATGTTTCATTCTTCATTCTCGTTCTATCCGCGGAACTTAACACTTCTATTTACCTTCTCTCTCTCTCTTGTTATGACTGCGCTATGTTTGAACTGACTTTTATTTTCGTTCAACTGTTAGAGTTTTTATTAACACCGTCGAATTACAATTTTGAACTAATTTTTAATTTATGCGAAGTTTTACTTCAACCTCGGTTAATTTATGCGTAAATTTAGTTCAACTCCCGATCGTTGAATTTCAGTTTTGAACCAACTTTTAATTTATGCGCAAATTCAGTTCAACACCCCGATTGTTGAATTTCAGTTTTACACTAACTTCTAGTTTCGTTCAACTATTAGAGTTTTTATTAACACCGTCGAATTTCAATTTTGAACTAACTTCTATTTTATGCGCACTCTTCGCTCAACCGACCGCCGACGCTCTCACCATCTCCACCCAACATCTATTGTCCCCACTTCTGGCCCACCGGAAGCTGCGTGCCGTGGCATGTGGCTTCCGGTGACGTCACTTCCGGGCCAGAAGTAACCAAAACACACTACTTACCTTCAGAGGCGGATTTGGAAATTTGCCGCCCCTGGGCTACTCAAAAAGTGCCGCCCCCCCAGCCATAAATTCGTAATTTATATCTACAATTATTGCCCCAATTCCTATGCTATTTCGACAGGAGGGGACATTAAAAGCTGAGAATAGTGATTATACAGAATTTAAAATTTAAAAACTTTAAATCAAAGATTTTGCGTTGAGATGCAAGAAATACTAAAATGTGGCTCAAAGCATGGCTATTAGCGTTTGACTGGTTCTTTGACCAATCTGAGACACAGTTAAAAGTGCCGTTGCGAACAGTCAAAAACTAGCATTTGTGCGCATGCATAGTTCACGGCCGGTGGAATACTAGGGCTTAATACTGTGACCTTCGTTCCCAGTCCCGGTAGATTTTTTGAGGTTTGTTAGACACGTCTGAGTGTAGCAATAATAAATTGGCATAATGGTTTTAATATTATTTTAGATACAAAACCATTTAGGCCTACTACAGTACTTAAAATGAAGCATTAGATAAAGTGCAATAGCTAAATTCCATGGGCGCCGACTTTCAAAAATTATTGGGGGGGGGGGGCTCGAAGAAACTAGGAGAAATTTGATAATCCCCCTATTAAAATTTTCTTAATAATTGATACCACATAATTTTAATTCATATAAACTTTGTTTTAACTTATATTATAACAGTGTTTTATATATTAAAAACAACGAACTCTCGTTTGCTAATAATAACCCTATAGTACGTCATTACATCCAAAATCAAATTCTTTTATTTGTAACTTTGTCCACCGAATGCCGTTTTAGTGTAGGCCGACATAGTCAATGGGTTTGCCTTGTAGGTTAACCTCAAAAATTATGTTTTGAGTTGTAAGTTCTAAGGGTAGACAAGAAATTAAGTAATTAGATGATAAAACTCAAATTGGTGTCTGGTAGATTTGCAGCATTAGTCCATTTTGGAACAATTTGATTTATAAAAGAAATTGACTCAAAGTTTCATGCTTAGCAAAAAGCTATCACATGTCTGAATAAAATCGTCAAAAAAAGGTTTTTGGTACAATTTAGGTCAAAATACTATTTATTACTCATAATACTACAAAACAGGCTTACGCAAAGTTACTTTAGAAAAAACGAAAATGACGTTACTTATAAATATCATTTTTTAAAGAATTAAAACCTCTACATGATAAATCAAAATACGAAATCTGTCCCTAGTTGGCTTTTTTAAGATCTGGGGAAAATTACTTCTAAAACTTCCTAAGCCTGAGGTCAACTTTAAGAAAATGTTGAGTATTTTTAAAATCAGTTTATTTTATTTATTTGTTGTTTTTTTTTGTTTTTTATTTTTTTTTTTTTTTATTTGGTAGAGTATGTTATGAAGTTTTCCTTTCAGTAGTAATATTGAAACCTTTTTTTCTATAAACAACTCTAGCTACATTTATTTAGTTAACGCTGTTACATTATTTCTGGCATTTTTAAAGGTACATAACTTATAAATAAAATAATTAATAAAAAAGAAAAGATTGACATAAAACATGGACGATGGAACCATTGATTTTGTATTTAAAGTTTGTATATATAAAGATTTTGTACAGTATTTATAGTCAATGAGAGAACTTAAAGTAGGCCTATATCTTGCAGTCTTCATTTTGTTCACCCTTAAAATTTAATATAATAACCTTAGTTAAAAACAATTTACAATATTAATTTGACTTTCTTAGCCTTATTCACTTAACGGTCACGTTCACTAGCAATAATCGGTGGTAATTATGATCGGAATTCGGTCCACTGGTTGGTGCATCTCCATTTACGACTACCGTGGTAGTCGTCAAGGAGTAAATGGCGTGCAAAAGCCTTTAAAAAGGTATCGGTTATCGATGGGTAAACCCTGATCACACCAATCAGTGCGCGTGAACGCGACCAATTTTTACATGAGGACAAAATCAGGTAACCGAATACGATTGTCGAATCGTAGGCAGTAGGCTTATTCTTATAGATTCCTCGAATCGAACTAAAAATGCCTTGCCATGCGTTTTACAACTCTAAAAAACTAGTACTTTTAGGTTACGGCACTTTACATGTCATTTACTAATTGCCACATTTAGAAGCATTGATAATCAAGCCCGAAGTGAAGCCCCGAAACAGCAGGATAAAGTTTGAAATTTCTGCCAAATAATGATAATCTGGACATAGAGAATTCCGTGAAAACAAAACTTGGAATAAAGAAATTGAATAATAAAAAACGCTCGGGCAGCTACTTGTTCTCGAACAATAGAAAGGAAATACCGTAATATCCATGGGTGTTTTAATTATTGTACTTCAAAGGGGGTTTTTATTTAGTGGGGTTATACTATTTCATTTTCTAAAATGTATTAAAATACAAAGAGGTGTTATAATTTATAAAAATGCCAGTTTTACAGAACCCTTTACTTTTACATTAAATCACGGCAGCCGAACGGAAATTTTAACTTGACTTCTTTTGGTCTGGGGGGGGGGGGCTGAGCCCTTCCGTAGGAAATGTTGGGGGGGCTCGAGCCCCTCGGGCCCCATGGAGTCGGCGCCAGTGTAAATTACGACTATTTGTGTGTTTTCCCGTTAAATTTTGAAGTAACAATAGTGTCAATGGCAGTATCAAGTATCACTGCCACATAACCTGACATAACCTCAAATCACCCATCCCGAATGCACTGGTGCAGCTCCAGCTTGGCGGTGGCGGATGTATATACGCGGGGAGAGGGAGGGGGCGGCTAGATGGCGGATGGTTCCTTTGCGCTGACGCGTGGATCGCTACCTTGACAAATCAACGTAGTGCTCATTTCTCCCAGCTCCTTTTTAAAGCTCTTTAATTACCCCTTGCGCTAAGATATTATGATCTCGCTTAGAAAATAGTCACTCTCGGTTCTAAAAGTTTTCTGTACAATTCTTCCAAAAAATTTCCGTCTCAAATAAATTGAGTTTTTCCTTCATTTGAAGCCTAAAAAATGCCGTTTTTTAAAATTTGCCGCCCCCCGAATTCTGCCGCCCTGGGCTGTAGCCCTTTTAGCCCATATGCAAATACACCCCTGAATACCTTGAAATACCATCACTTCGTCTTTGACCACTTTTGGTGGATAGACTGCGTCTTAATAATAATAAAAACTTTACAACTGGTCAAGTAAAATAAACCGTAAGTTATTACGGTAGACCAATGGAATAATACATACTATAACAAAGCTATTCTTCACGAAACTGAATAAGGAAACGCAATATAAATAATTGTGGGTTGAATCATAGATTGAGCATTCTTTATCACAGACGAGCAGGCTTTACGCCAGCAACCAGCCAAACTTGCACGTCAAAAAACGAGATATGAAAGAATTGAGAAAAGCTGTTTTGAAGTCGGGTAGAAATCCTTCTGCATATATGCAATAGAATTGATTTATTATTTATATTAAATCAATATACATTGATGCGGTACTATATACCGCATAAATGTAATGTATACGTTGTATTTTACCTTTGTTCTTGCATGTGGTTTATGATTATATCCCAAAAGGTGAAGTTTACCACTGGTGTGCGCCATATTCAGGTGTTCTAGAGACTTACATTTATTTAAAACTTCACTATTTTACAAAATAATTATACTACGGTAGATAGTTTCTATAGGCCCAGTTAGTTTGTTTCGAGTTTCGAGGTGTATCACCGGCGCGGCGGGCGCGCGCAGACTCACGCCCGCACGGTAGCGGAAGGCGGAAGGGGAAGAGTTTCTTCTTTCAACAATACTTTTGTTGAAATGGATTGGGGTGTTGGTTTCCACAGATGAGAAATAAATATATACTCGAAGCAAAATTAAGCAAACAAACTATAGCCTGTTAGTTTTATTTTCTACGATTGTATAACTTATAAATTAATAAAACTATTACGATGTTATAAGTTATACCATCGCTTTTTCAACTGACAATAAAGCATTTAGTTTTGAGCATACATCACGTGCGAGAACAAATGGGGAAAATACAATGTAAAACTTAAATAAAATACATTTCACGATCTTTTAACTGGGTAAAATAAATAACCACTGTATAAATAGGAACACTTTTTTGTAATATAGGCCTACATTTGTCCTGTTGTACCCTTACATTTGTTGCCCAATTATTCTGCTGAGAATAAGATATGGACAGGCAGGGGGCCCGCAGCTAAGGGGGCCCGCGGACGGGGCCCGTGTATTGGGAAATATGTTGTTTAATAATTTTTTTACTCATGTTATAGGAATTTTAAATTTTTATGGTGCCATTATACTTTCAAAATGCCTGGAATATAACTTTTATAAAATATCAAAATATTTTACAGTTAGGTTTTCAGCAGTATGCTGGTCTGCCGCCAGCCGCTAGCCCTTGTCGGCTCAACCTGCCCGCCGTGCCGTCCAATTCGTCGCGCTGTGTTGCGACGATTTAATTTTCGAATCCTTTTAAAAATTTAAGTTAATGAAAAACTATTTATGAAGCACAATATACCAAGAAAATCTTGGTTGCTTAAGTAAACTAAGTAGTAGAGAACGCGACAGTTATACGTTTCAGAGGTACGGTAGTCAAATAATTTGCTTCCCAAAACTCCGTAAGGGTAAGAAGTTCCAATGAAGACAAAACCAATACTTTTGAGGAATATCGATAAAAACATTTTTCACTAAAATAAACAAAACTATACATATAAATTAATATAAAATTAATTTTAAGCTTTGGGAATTTTTTTTATAGGAAAACGCTTTGCCGATAACAAAATGATGTCATTAATTACTTTTTCATCACACTACACAGTCCAATAAATTCTAAACAAGTGAAAACATTCCTTTTTCGTTCATAACAAACAAAACATAACTTCAACTAACCTAGCGAGATGTACTGCTTGAGTTTCCGGTTGCTAGGCAACCAATTCATTTCATTGTTGCAGTCACATGTTTTTGTGATACAACGTGTTGTGAATGTTTTTATGTAAGGTCTAGGCCAGCTGATTTTGCAGGCCTAGGCCGGAAAATTTTGCCGGCCTAGACCGGCAAAACAGGTGTTTCGACGGTAGAAACGAGGGTCGAACAGGTGATATCGATGTAGTGTGATGAAAAATATCGTTCGTAACTCGGGCCGAAAGCGTTTTGCCAACCCTCGATCGTTTCAAGTTCTCGACTTCGTCTCGAACTTGAAACACGATCTCGGGGCCGGCAAAACACCACTTTCGGCCCTTGTGACGAAATATACTATAAAAGTTGGATTTGTTTTTTCCTTCTTAAAACACATGTTATTCCTTTGCTTAGAGTTAAGAATCCTTGGTGTTAGCTACACGATAAGCCTACTATACTACAATACGAGGAATGTCTGTGGTGATGTATTTTCCATCGATCTTTAAATGTAGCAGGTAGATTTTGTAAACTTTTCATTTGGGAGTTTTTTGGTCCAAGTGCAATTATAAGTTTAGAAACAGCCTGAACCACAGAAAAAAAATATATTTTTAACTAAGTTTAATAATTGTAATTTTTTATATCATTGGTCGGTCATATGGGTTACCATAAAGTCCAAGAAATTTTAAAGTTAAATGAAAATACAATAATGCTACTTTTATAAGCATGGCTTTTGGAACAGATGTCACCTGTGACAGGTATAGTTGTCGTAAACCGCAAAGCCTACACCATCACAGTATCTAGAATTATAGGCTAAGCAAGTCTCGGTTAACCCCTTACTCTATGATAAATAAAACACAAATAATATAGTACATTGAGTTTTGTTACTTTCATTTTTTATAACATGTCCAAGAGAGGATAACATTATAGAACAAACAATCACATAGGCTTAATTTCTTTAAAAAGGATAGGCGTAGTTGCCATTTGAATAAAAGTAGGCTATACAAATTTTAAAATAGGCCTATATGTAGATTACTTGCGGCTGCAATGTTACAATTACTGCACATGCATTAATAGGGCCTACTTTAACATGGTCTAAATAAATCTTTCTTTTTTAAAAAAGATAAGTAATCAAAAGAACTCTACTACCACCTTAACCATTGGTTGACACTGATTTACTGGTGGAAAACAGTGATAACCGATGACTGGACCTATCGGAGGGGGCCCGAAATAGTTATTTGTGCTTCTAGGGACTAAAGTACAATGTTTTCTCCCTGAAGGGAAAGTGTTGTCGCCCGAAGGCGAAGCCGAGGGCGACAATTTCCCTGAGGGAGAAAAGTACTTTAGTCCCTTGATGCACACAACATTTTTCCTCCACCTACACGAATAACATTTAGGCCTAATAGGCCTACCGTACATAATTTAACTTTACTTTCATTTGATCCCTTGCTCCGTCAAGATGGATCAGGCACATCAACATAAAAAACACACACAAGGTAGGCTATATCATTTTTAAAGAACACGAAAAAAAACAAAATATAATTTAAGCCTAGTCAAAAGTTTTACACTTATGTTTTGGACTTCTTAGGTTAATAGCCTACCCAAGCGAAATGTAAACAAACACGTACACTGCCACGGCCATCTCTAGTACTAGAGATGCTGCTCACTGCTGACAGAATGGTCAGCAGTGGGTGAGCAGCAGCTACAGCTGCTATTAGTCAACAATGAGTAACGAAACAAACAAGCAACAGCTGACTGTGGCTCATGTTCATTTTAATCTCTCTTTTAATATTATTCTTATGTTACTAACTTTAGCCCCGAGGTATGAAAAAACTTGAGTTTTCCCTAGGTAGAAAAATGAAGTATTCAAGTCACATGGGATAGACATTAGTACTTCACTACTCTATTCCAAGGAGTAAAATACGGCTTTAGATAGTAGGTGGAGGAAAATAAGTTTGCAGGGGGGCCCGTAAAAATCAGTTACGCCACTGTGGACAAAGTGGACAGGCCCTATTAACAAACGGGAAACAACGGAATTAGATGGAAATAAAATCTCTATTTATTCCTTAAAAAATTCTGAATTACATTGTAGTAAAAACTAAAAAAAATGACATCCTCACAAAAACAATAATGTTGCATATATAAGCCATGAAATCATCATCAGACCACAACTCATCATTATATGTTGTCATAGAAAAACGAAAGGCCTCACGACAGTAAAATTTATTATCATTAGAAATTTGAATAATAAGAAGAGCTTGTGCAGAATGAATGGATATACTTGTAACACCCAAAAATATTTGTAAGCTTCGAGTTTGTTCTCTGGTCCCCCTACCGACTCACTTCCCAACAATTTCCCAAAGGAGTATTCACCAAACTGAATGATGGCGTATTCTAAAGTCTGAGAATATGGAAGTGTAAGTCTAATTGGCTGGAGAGGTAGAGTTTTCAAGGTAAGTTGGTTTGAAGAGCTATAAATTATTATAACTGACAGAGGAATCAGTTAAAACGCGATGACGCGACCTTTTGGCCGAGAACTTGGGAGACGTGCATGGCCGATCAGAAGGCCGTGTCACTGGCCTGTCTGTCCTGCTGAAAATGCCAAGCACAATGAACAATTTCACAAGTCAGTGCCAAATTTTATCTGACCTTAAATCAAATTTCAATACCTAAGTCTACACCTTCTTCCTTGTGGTTGTTACAATAGTAGAACCATTGACTATCAATAGTCAATGGTAGAACTAATTTGAGTTGGCGTTTGGGGTTTAGCATAAGTAAATTTAAGCCTATGCCTCTATGCCTAAGATAAAAGCCTATTCTAAAAGTTAAATTTAACACTTAATGCTACTTTTAAAGTGTAATAAAAATAATAACCAACTCAAAAGCTGCAACTTTTTACATTTAAAAGCTCTGGTTCCAATGTTATTTTTGATATAGTAAAATGATCAATGAAACAAAATTTATCGCCCCCCAAAAAAATTACAGTTATAAAACTTTACATCTCTATAGTTTAAAAACTCAGGTTGTTTTGTAAATTTGAAGTTTTAGCTCATTAGGAAATCATTATCCTTATAAGCATTATTATCGCATCCTAATTGTTATTTACAATAAGCAGGCCGCAATGTTTGTTTGCCGGGCTAACACATGAAGGCTTATTATTAACACTGCAAGTTCGAGTTTCCCTGGCGAGGGCGATAATAGGCTGATCTTCGGACTGTTTGTGAGAGATTAGCGGAACGGAACGGACGGGTTCTCCGATGACGTCACAGTGGCCGTGGCGGCGCGGCGGCGGCGACGCTCTAGCAGGCACTGGCACTGGCCATCAGCAGTGGCAGTGGTAGTGAAGACGACAGACGAACTGGAGATGCGTAAACAGGCAAGTTGCAACACTGTTTCCTGGTAGACCAAACCAGTCTTAACGTAACAATGAGGATGTAAAATATAAATATCCCGGTATTAAATTATTAAATTTTTACGGTACTCAAAATGATTTTTAGGATTTTTCTCTTTTAAAGGTCAACTAAATGAAGTAAATTATAAGATTAATTAGAATGTACTAACATTTAGTAAATTATTCAAACAATTTTGTATTATGAAACTTTGATAATTTGGCATGATTAAATAGTGGGTACTGTATCATTTAATTTATAAACTTAATAAATAACATAAACGACTAGGATGAAAATATACTAAAAATAAAATATATCTAGAAATCTTACAGTGTGTACATTAACAGCTTACATTAATTCATTTTTGTACTTGTAAAATATGAAAATACTCCAAAAATAATTTTTTAAACTTTATTCCTCCAAAACAAGAAAACTTGGCAAATGTGGCTTTGTTAATTGATTCATTGATTCTTTGGATGTCAATGCTCTTATAAAGTTGAAATGGAAAAAGTTCATGAAAAACTTATACAAAATTTTAAGAAGTTATGAACTATTTGTATGAAACGTTAGAGAGTAAGTAAGGGGATTTTTTCCCCTAGGAAAAAATATTTCACTTAAGGTAAAAGGTTTTTTTTTACTTAATGAAGTAATGTTTACCCCTTGTATTTAACTTTTTTTGAAGAAAAAAACTCCCTTTTGTTATACAGTGCAAGGGGAAAGAAATGTTTGTGGTTTTATACACATTTGTTTTTATAGGTTACAATATTAAATAAGCTTATATTTAGGAAAATGCAAAAACAATTTATTGAAATTCAGTTCTCTAGATTAAATGAATTGGTGTTTAATATTAATTCCCATTTATGTTTAGAGCTGGATTTTGTAAATACAAGAATGTAAGTTTATCCATTGTTTAGAACCAATAAGAAACTAACTTCAAAGGCCTACTTCATTTTAGCGAATTTCCCTATAGGGAATACGCTATTACGGTAGTAGCCATGGTAAGACCTAAGCCCGGGACCACTTCACTTTTTCATTTTGAGGTCCCCAGAAGCCAAAAACACCATTCGTTCATTTTCATATATATGTATATATATATCTATATATCTATATATATATATATATCTATGTGTCCGTGGTACTGATAACTTTTGAAGGGGACCTCCGATTTTGATGAAATTTGGTATGGAGGTGTAAGACCAGGTCTATTTTCATGAGTTCGCGAACCAGCATCATCGGGTTATGGGAACGGGGTTTTATGGGGTTTCAAAGGGGTCAAAAATGGGTTTTTGGCATTTTTGGACCTTAATTTTTAAAATTCATCAATTTTAACTGAAACCATTTAAAAGACCTTAAAAAACAAACAATTTAGTATTTTGAATTTTTATCATAGCATAACTGGTTACGGGGAAAATCCAAAAATAAGTTTTCCATGTTATTCTTATGGGAAATCAAGAAAACCCTGTATCTTGCTTATTTATTGACATAACTTAATCAAATTTGGTATGTACATTATCTATATAAGGTTTAACTTATACTTGCTTACAAAACCCATATGGCGGCTAACCTACATACTCACCCCCATGGGGTTTATGGGGAAAATAAAAAATTGCCAGGGCTTGATACAATTTTTTGTTTACATTCACCAGTTATTGATCAACTTAGATTTTCAAACAACAAACCCATGGCAGCAAACCTACATACTCGATCCTATGGTGTTTTTATGGGGAAAGTTAATAATCTGAAATTCCATTGGAAATTCGCTGAGTACGCAGGTCTGCTGCGACGGGGGTATTTTATGTTATGTATTTCATCGGAATACAGATGGCACATTTCAAAAGTTTTGAAAAATTTTTGCACTTCCAGCCCAAAAATCTAAACTCCTAAAAACAAACATACTTACATCAGTTTGATAAACTTCAAAACTTACATATTTATAAATAACTTTTTATGTTATTTATAACCACACACACCAAATTGTTTGTTACAATTTTAGAAAATGTTACTAACAATAAAGAATGAATTCTTTTTAGATATTTTTGGGGTAGTTGCAATTTTATTTTTTTTAACATCACTTTAGGTCCAAATGCTTAAAAGTAGCGCAATAATAATCAATTAATTACAAGAACTTATCAAAACCAAAATTTTTGCAGCAAAACACATATAAATTTCATGGGACTGTAATTCATTAAAAAACTAACGTACCTAACAATGTAAAATTAGAAGTAATTCACAAATCATTTAACAAGAAATTAATTGTAATTTTTCCTTACAGTATTTATACATTTTTGTATACCCTGAAAGAATAACTTAAAAATAAGATTAAATACGTACAATATTATGAAGAATGTCAAAGATCAAAGAGTCAAAATTGATTATCATTCTGCAAAAAATCAGCCTGTTTTAGCGAATTTCCCTATAGGGAATACGCTATTACGGTAGTAGTCACGGTAAGACCTAAGCCCGGGACCATGATACTTTTTCGTTTTGAGGTCCCTAGAAGCCAAAAACACCGTTTGTTCAAATTGATATATATGTATATATATATATATATATATATATATATATATATATATGTGTGTCCGTTAACACGATAACTTTTGAACGGAACCTCCGATTTTGATGAAATTTGGTACAGGGATGTAAGCCAGCGTCTACTAGGTTGAGTTCGCGAACCAGAATGATCGGAACATGGGAACAGGGTTTTATGGGGTTTCAAAAAGGTTAAAAATGGGGTTTTGGCTTTTTTTACTTTTATTTAGAAAATTCAACAATTTTAACTTAAACCATTTAAAAGAGCTGAAAAAAACAAACAATCTAGTATTTTGAATTTTTTACCCAGCTTAAATGGTTATGGAGAAAATCCAAAAAGTATGTTTTTCATGTTATTCTTATGGGAAATCAACAAAACCTTCTAACTTGCTTATTTATTGACATATCTTGATAAAATTTGGTATGTACATTCATTAGGAAGCGTTTAACTTATATTTGCTTAGAAAACCCATTTGGCGGCAAACCTACGTACTCACCCCTATAGGGTTTATGGGGAAAATAAAAAGAACACCATAGCCTTATAAAATTTGGTATGTACAATCACTAGGTAGGGTTTAACTTATATTTACCAACAAAACCCATATGGCGGCAAACCTACATACTCTCATCCCCATGGATTTTATGTGGTAATAGAAAATTTTGGAAATTGGAAAACATTGGAAATTCGCTGAGTACGCAGGTCTGCTGCGATGGGGGTATTTTATTCTCTCAATAGTACAAGAAACGTTTCTTTTTTCATCCTAAGACTGAAAAATCAGCTGAAATATTTTTTAGGTCCTAGGACTAAAGTCAGCTGTTTGCTAAGTATATTATCATTCATTTATTAATTTTGAGATGCAGAATTTTGAAATTCAAACGTTATAAAGAGCCTTGTTTTTAAATAACAGAAATGTAAACACTGCATATTACTTTACTTTGTAAATATAACCTCGAAAATACAACTTTATACTCATTATTTTTAACGATTAAAAGTATAATTCCACATTATAATAAAAAACTTTGAGCAAAAGTGGGTCTTTTTTGTGTGCAATTGTGTTTTAAAATCGAGGCGCAGCCGAGTTTTTAAAAACAATCAAGATAATCATATAAAATGTCAGTCTGTAATTTTAACTCTAATTACAAAAAAAATTAATAAAATAATTTTTCGGTATACTAAATTGTAAAGTTTTAATAAAAGTTTTTTGAACTCATAAGACGATATAACTTGTAAATACCAAAGACCGGCTTGTATTAAACACAAACATTTGTCAAACAAAAGAAAAGTTAGAAAATCTAAATGGATTTTAATTTGCTGATGATGTGTGCCGGCAGATGAGCGGCGTGTGTGTGATGGTGGTCTGGCTGGCAGGACTGGCCGCCGGGGCCCCGCAGGGGGACACGGACACCCGTGTGGGGCTGGAGCGGCCGAGCACCTCCCCCACCCCGGAGATCTCAGAGTGCGGCCTGGACGCGCTCATCGGCGATGTCTTCGGCAGCGGCGGAAACTCCAACTGCAACAACAACAATCCTACGACTAATACAAACAACGGCGGGTACAATCCTCCCGTGAACAACAACAACAACGGAGGGTACAATCCGCCACCAAACACCAACAACGGTGGGTACGACAACAACAACGGTGCCAACGCCAAGGACTGCGAGTGTGTGCCTTTCTACCTATGTGATGACAACAATACCATCATCGAAGATGGAGTCGGGCTGATTGACATAAGGTATTAATCATTTTATATCTAAATTTCTAAAATTTCTTAAATGAAATTTGCTTAGGAATAAACGTTGATTAACCCCATTGGAGAGAGGGACATTAGTTCACCTCAACCATTGGTAGAACAATAAGTTGAAAAAAACCATACAGTTGACTCTTACTACCTTGAAATGCACAGGACCACAATTTTTCTCTACTTTATCAGTAGTTCAATTTAGGAATAGTTCGAGGAATAGTAAGACAGGACCAACAGTTTATTCATTAGAGCGCAAACTTAAAAATATCATTTCACAACAATCTGACTGTAAAGCTAACATCTCACACACATTCTATTTTCAACCATAACTAACCCTCAAGGGCACGATGACACTCGCAATTGGCAGAAAGATACAATTTATAACAAAAACGGCAAACTCCTCAAGTAGGTTAAGTATGTTATCTGAGAACTATTTTTAATTGCATATAATTTAGTTAGTCATGATCAAATTTGGCAAAACAATACATAAAAGAGGTTATAAGTTGAAAGGAAAATATTGTGTTATAACTTATTAAATTCAACTTTCAGTTGTAATAACAGGGAAGGAATTGCAAAATTTTCAGGACGAATTCAGATAGTTTTCAGTGTGTCTGGAATTAAAAAAGCTTTATGGTTTAAATAAAAATACTGTACTGCCACCTCTTTAAATTCAACGTTAACTTAGTACGCAGAAAAAGAAAAAATATATTGTGTAAGCTGCTATTTTAGTTTAAATTTTTGTTGAGTGTAAAATTTAAATTAGCATGCTATCAGGTTATGTCAATGATGTATTTCCTAATGAGTTCGTTAGAAATTAAGTGCCACCCCAAGTTAAGAACACATTTTTGGGATCGCTATCGTGCAAATATGATACTAACTTACCGGGTGTCCCATACCACCCGTGCACCTCTTTTAAATTTGAATTATTGACTTAAAAAAAATAAATTGTGCCATTGTAAGTAAAACGGTTACAATCTATCGATTGACTCTGATTTGACCAGAAGTAACCTATCCAGTCTGGAAATCACTAATTTTTAATACAAACTCCCACTTTTTATAACACTTTTGGATTCTATGCGTAATTTTTAGGCAACTTTAATATTTAGGCCTACTATTTTTAACCCTAATCCAAACGGATTAGGAAAGGAGGTTTAAATAAATTTTTTCTTATAAGAATCACTAGGGAAAAATGTCACATCCATTATATCTGAACATTTTACGTCTGGAAAGGTGACTTCTGGTCTGGGAAAAGGTGGCAAATAAACAAATAGCAAACCCTGAATTTTTTAGGCATAGTTTTTATATAGTAACTTATGCTCTTCCACTCAACCTTAATTTGGAATATAAAATTTGGAAAGTATAAAAAAATATAATACCAAAAATATAAGTTTTTGGTGGTAGGGAAAATGGATAATTTATTACAATTAACCTTTTTTATGACAATTGCCAGAGTTGGTAAATCACGACTTTGCTCAGGATCAAAGACGAGTGTGGGGCGTACGACCAAAAGTGCTGCGGAGGATCCAACGTGAGGGCCCCAGACAACCCTGTAATCACTCCCCGGCCGCCGCCAGTGAATCCCACTGAGACTAAATGTGGTGTCCGCAACTTTGACGGTGTCGGAGTCCGCATCACTGGGGCAGAGGACAACGAGGCACAGTACGGAGAGTTTCCATGGATGGTGGCCGTAGTGCAGCCTGACTCTTCACGCAGCCAGGACGGCAAACCTGTCAGTGTCTACCAGTGCGGAGGCTCTCTCATACACCCCCGGGTGGTGCTCACGGGCGCACACTGTGTCAGAGGGAAGAACAACCTGGTGATCCGTGCGGGGGAGTGGGACACGCAGACCAAGAACGAGCTGTATCCGACACAGGACCGCAAAGTTCAACAGGTGATAATCCACGAGCAGTTCAACAACAACACGTTGATCAATGACCCGGCTTTGCTGATCCTTGAGAGTCCCGTGGACACCACCTACGAGAACGTGGGTCTCATCTGTTTGCCTGACGAGAACGAGAACATGGACGGCCGAGACTGCGTTGCCAGCGGCTGGGGCAAGGACCAGTTTGGTAAGGGACTCTAGTTTATACCCACCACCTACCTTCATATGTACAGTGTAATGCAGACTAATTCCAATTTTGTTTGTCCAAAAAAGATTGTTTCCTAGATTCAGACAGTGATTATTGCTTAATATACTGTTAGGTGGGAATATAATTCCAGGCTTTTATTGAATGATACTACACTCTTCCACACATTAAAAAACAACATAAGATTTTTAAAATTTATTTTATATGAAAAGTTATACTACTTCAAATGAGGAATGAAACATAAATACATATTGCTAGAATATATGATGCAATGTCATATGTCCTTCTGCAGGACTTGTGTCCTAATGATGCAGTCTTATGTCCTAATCTTCTATATTAGGCAAGCATGTTTCGTTCCCTCCTTTTTTCTCAGCTTGTGTGCAACGTAGGAGAAATCCACGCATACCATAAGAAAGATAGTGTTCTGTAGATGAGCAGAATCTATATATATATAATTCCGTAAGCGAATCGGTCCCCACGAAATATCTCGAGTTAGAATAAAGATAGGGTAACGTATGATGGCTCATTTTAAAGCTTGAGGGCCAAGGACGCAAGGAAAAATACCAGAATTATCAAAAGTTACCTGGACTTCGCCCCATTGGACCTTGAAGTTCCAATGTTAATCTAATGGGAAGAAGATTTTTAGATCTACACGTGTGATTAAGCAGATGTTCCAGTGTTTTATCATAAACTCAGCTGGTTATTGAGCAGATATTTTGAGTTAAGATAACCGCATACTTATAACTTTAAAAATTGGAAATGCACTATAAAAAAGGAGAACACTAATAGTCATGAACGAATTACAGATCCACAGGAGATTTCATCTTCATCACCCCATCTATGTCATTAAAGAAATAGGAATAGAATGATTGGTATATTCAGCATACACTTTTTTAATAAGTTAAAATTTTCTTAGATGTGGCATGGTTGATATAATGGTTAATTGTCCTACTCAGTGAATATTGTTTAGTTATTAAGTTACTGCCTTATATTGGCTACTAATAGATAGAGTTGAATCGTTTTGGTGAGTGTTGTTAATTTTTGACTGACTCATTATATGTAAACTACTAACATTGGATAACCTCCGTATGAGGAATATTTAGTTTTGGTTTTATCCATTCTCTGCTTTTTTCTTTACCTAGGTTTGCGTAGGTTTTCTTTGAATAGGTACATATAGGTGTTTTTTTCTTACGTAGGTCGTAGAGAAACAATAAACGCCCGTTAATCCATAAAGACAGCGAGCTTTTCATGTAAATTATAGTGTGCGAAAACTAACAATATATCAATCAGTGTTCTACTTCATTGATGAACAGACAAAATAGACTACAATCAAAGTACGAGGGACGGCGGTGGCACGGAGGATATAAGGGGACAAGGGGGTACGGGGGAGACATGGGGGAATAGGGGAAACGGCGGGGGGCACAGGAGTTCACGGAGGTACGGGGAGAGACGGCAGGTATGGCAGCACGGGACCACGGGAAGTACAGGGGAGTTCGGGGATATGGGGGCACGAAGGGCACGAGGGGTGTTGGTGGCACTGGAGACAGGCTGGAGACGGACTGGATGAGGGGTTCGGTGGAGGCTTGGCCAACATAGAGCCACAGAGAGGAACGGCGAGCATGAGGGTACAAAAGCATGGAGGGAACGGGGGTGCGGGGCATAAGGGGGAAATCTGGGGAAGCATGGGGATGCACTGGAGCACGTGATGGCGGGGGTGATGGGGCACAAGAGCACTAAGGGCGTCGGTGGCAAAAGGGGTAGATGGGCATGTGGGGCACGGTTGCCACAGGGAGCAACGTCGGGCATGGGAGTATGGAAACATATAGTGTCCGGGGGCACGTGGCGGAGCGGGAATGGGAAGACACAATGGACACTAGGGGCGTCGGTGGCACGAGGCATGGGGGGCAGATAGACATGGGGACACCGGAGAGGCTTGGGGGATATAGAGGGCATGGTGACCATTGGGAAAAACGGCATGCATGTGGGCACGGGAGTGCCCTGGGTGCGGGGACATGGGGGTACGAGGGTTGTTGGGGCACTGGGGTAGGGAGGAATTGGGCTATAGGTTGCATGAGGAGGAATGGTGTGCATGGGGCATGGGGGTATGGGTGCATGGGAATGGAGCCTACTAGGTGGGGTCTACTAGAGACGTCGGTGGCACGGAAATTGGTTGGGCATGGGGGGCTTTGGGGAGGAATGAGGAAAAAAGATGGCACGTGGCCCAAGGGGAAAAATGTGGGCATGTGGGAAATAGTGAATGAGGGGCACAGAGGCATGAGGGGGTACTCGGGCCCCGGGGGCATAGGGGGTACAGGAAACACGGGTCAGGAGAGGTGAAGGGGAGCACTGGGAGGCATGGGGTTACGGCGAGTGTGGGGGGATGGGGGTCACAGGGGTCCGGGGTGAAGGAGTGTACAGTATTAATGGGCTTATGTTGCATTGAACTATTTTTATTTGTCAGAGTTACCAACTCATCATGAACATGTTTAAGTTTAAAACTATTTTTACCACGTTTAGTATTATAATAGTGCAATAATTTTTCTTTTTCGCACAAAATAGACTACTACAGTAGTCTATTTTAATACAGGGGAAATTATTAGTAAATTACTGATTTGACACAGCCAAAAAGTATCGTAAAGATTAGGAAATATTTTATTAGCAACCCCAAACGTGTAAGTCCTCACTACAGTTTGAGAAAAATACAGTAGGTCTAATTCTGCAAGGAGGAGATAAATTAAAACTTATTTTTGGAGACATTGACATTTTGATTTTTAGGGGCATTTGCCCCTACACTCAACTAGTCCCATTCTAATTCACATCGGACTATAGGGCTACGCCCCACAGGCTTTCAAAGTTCCAATGTTAACACTCCGATGGTCGCGCGGGGTAGTCCCATACCCCAGTGATTTTGTTTTGCTGATCATTGACAGTTGGCAACACTCCTGACCTTGAGCAGGTCAATACCTTCCCCTCAACTCTTCATCAAGACGTCAGTGTCATTTCAGATGTCTGACTCAACTGTGCGGCTGCTCACACTGTTTTTAAAATACTATTGCATGGCATGGGGTAGCGGCATACCCCACGCGACCAACTGTGCTACACTTTGAACAATAGTTTGCATATTTTTCGTCCGTGTTAGTTCGGTTCTATGACAAACATGAGTGAAGGTGGTATTGCTCAGTTGTGAATGTGGTTGGAGGAAACCGATAGTGACAATGAAATTGTGTTGGGAGTTGAAGATCCGGAAGAAGTAGAAGAGGATCATCTAAAAATAAAACATTGCTAGGGATGACGTATTATTAAATTTTATATATATATATATATATATATATATATATATATATATATATAACGGCTCAAAGAAGCCTTTTTAAAAAACCTAATATATAAAATATATATTATATATATAATATATACTATATATATATAGTGTATATATATTAATATTAATATTAATATATTATTAAATAATACATGTATATGTGATTAATTATACTTATTCTCTAAAATTAAAATTATTTGTGCGCATTTCCGCGTTTTCTTTTTTATCAAAAGCCTATTCACATGTTTATAACAATTTTTCTCCATAAACTAGACCCAAACTGTGTTTTTAGCAAGCAGAAATATGCAATGATGTATTAAATAACAAATAACAACATAAGTTAAAGAAAAAGTAACGTAAGATTATTTTTAAAAGAAAAAAACACGTGGGGTACGACACTACCCCACGCGACCATTGGTGTCACAGTAAGGGGCGCGACCAACGGAGTGTTAATATTATGGAGGAAGGAGAATTGATTGAATCATCAGACAGCTGTTGTAAAAACAACTGCTAGAAAACAGGAAGAAAACATATGTTTCAGCTATAAAATGTTTTAAACTTCTTGGGTTCAGATCAACTGAAAATTTTGATCGAATTTTGATCAGGAGGCAATCTCTAGTAATAAATTACTGGACAATCAAATCTAGGATATTTAATTTTTTTAAAGAGAGGTGTTTATTGCCTATTATTCAAAATTGAAACTATTAAACTATACTATTTCTTAGTCACATGCACTCATCAAAAACTAATTATGACAGAAAACCTTAAACCATGAGGGTCAAAAAAACTAATTGACTTGCATTATACCAACTGTTCAAGGAGAGTTCAAGAAGACATCACAATACAAATTAATTATGAGGTTCTTTTTTTGTCACACGTACTACTTTTGGATATTTTACATAAACTAAGGGATTTAAACATTTTAGGAAAAGAAGGCAAGTACCAAGTCATTCTGAAGAGAGTGGACATGCCGATTGTTCCGAGAGGCCCCTGCTTGGAGGCTTTGCGCAAGACTAGGCTGGGAACACACTTCAAACTGCACCCAAGTTTCATTTGTGCTGGGGGCATACCTGGCAAAGACACCTGCAAGGTTGGTACAACAATAGTATATTTAGTTACTACTGTACGGCCAAAAATGATGTTTTGCCGGCCTCAAGATCATGTTTCAAGCTCGAGACGAAGTCGAGAAGTTGAAACGATCAAGAGTAGCAAAATGTTTTTGGCCGTGTTATGAACGATATTTTTCATCACACTACACTCACACTGTGCAATAAATTGAACAAATGACAAATTTTTTTTATTCACCCATAAGAAACAAAACATAACCTTAAGGCTCCGCTCTACCTGAGCCTTAGCCCAATACCTCAAGATGTAACCGAATGCCGCCTCGCGGCCGTGGCAGCTTAGCGCTAGGCGAGTTTGATGGCTGTAGAGGTTTATGAAAATCGTGTTTTAAAATTAACTATTTAAGGTAGAGATTGACTCTTATCTTTTTCTAAAAGTAGAAAAACAAATCTCGTTTTCTTCAGTTTTAGAACTCTTAAATACAATTCCTAATTTCAGTTATAACCATCTAAAATAATCTGTTTTTTTCTCAATTTTTAACTGAAGTTTTCTATTAGTTTTGATAAAATAATTACAAAAGTGTAACAGAGGAAAATTAGTACCGTTATTCCTCTTTAATATTACACCTTATTTATAGCTCTAGGCTGCATTTAGCAGAATATAACATGATTCTAAAAAAACCCTTGCATTTGGGTTGGGCGCCAGGGGTAGACTGGAGCCTTAACCAACCTAGCGGGATGCTCTGCTTGTGTTTCTGGTTACCACCACCTTTGTGTGTGGGCTACCACTTCACCTAAGCTACCAATTGGCAATTGCCATTGGATTCCAGTGAGAAGTTATCTCAAAGATCTCAAAAGTATGGTTTTCAATGTTATAAGTTAGGTTAAACAACACACGATACTGATATAGTGTGATGAAAAAAATATATAATGTAACAATGCTGTGATTTAATCGTTTAAGCTATAATATAGTTATAAGCATACCCTTTAATATATGGCATACGTATGGCAGCAGTTTAAAACTCAAGACATTAAATGAATATATGTAAAAAAAGTACGAGTTCATAATACTCTTTAGACATTACAATTAATTGCGTTAATTGTTACTTTGTAAAGTCATGCTTTGTAAAGTTAAGATCTCATGTGATTTGCATTATTTCTTCCCAAAAAATATAATAAAATAATTATTAAATTTCACTAGCATGCCCCAGCGGTGACAACACTGAAATGTATGAAGTCCAGTGGCATGCCCCAGCAGGGGCAACCTTTGAGTGTATATGCAGGCTGGTAAGGTGGCATGCATGGGACATCAACTGTGGCACTGAGACACCCGGAATCTTTGTCAACATTACTTCCATAGTCATTCTAACTCTACTCTATATGCAGGGTGACGGAGGCAGTCCTCTGGCATGCCCCAGCAGGGGCAACCCTGGAGTGTATGTGCAGGCTGGCATCGTGGCATGGGGCATCAACTGTGGCACTGAGACACCCGGAGTCTATGTCAACGTTCCTTCCTTTGTACCATGGATCAACAACAAACTTCAGCAGCAAGGAATTTATCTGGCGTAACTTTCCTGATATATTAATTCCATGAATAAAAAAACTTCAAAAGCCAATATGTTTAAGCTCAAATATGATTTGATAACATGTTCTTACTTGATGTTCCACTGATAATTTTTTAAATTTATTTATTTCAACCGGGTACAAAGTTTTTAACTACTTTTAATAGTCATAAGTTTAAAGAAATATATCAAAATTTAATAGTAAAAAATTTTCTTAATTATTTACAAGCAAACCTTTTATTTGTGTCATCCTAATATACTATTAAATAAATATTTTTATACTTGTTATATAGTAAATGCTCTAGAATCTGGACATGTGTTTACAGCTCCTAGCTCCTTCATGTATTTTGAAGATCCAGATAGAGCTTAGTCATGATTTCTATTCTTACTACGAACAATAAAAAGAGTATTCAATTTTTTCTATGTTCTAACACATCATACAAATAACTATGTCATTATTGATGAACAACTGTCAAAGAATTATTAGGTCTGTGACAAAAATAAAATTCAGCTATCTTTGCAATAAGAATTGAAAGATGTAGCCACAAAAATATCAACTAATATTACATATTATATTATGCTTTCTTTGAAATCTGTATCACATTTAGGAATTCCATTTTTACTTAACTGGACCTCTGTTGGTTAAACGTAACACTTCCATATAATATTGTCTATATTAAGCCTGACACTCATGCCTGAAAACTAGTGTCAGGAAATCGCTAGCCTCACAAAAAGTGTACAACTTGGAATTCTGAAGTCTGTCGGAGCTAAACAGCTGTTTCTACCTAATTGATAAGCCTTCCCCTAGTATTAGGTTTTTCCATTCGAGCTCTAAAAACATAAAAAAAGTTCGTTAAATGTTAAAACCCCACAAACTTGACATATTGTAGACTATAAGCCTGTTGAGTTTGGTGAAAGTTGAGTTTCCCATAGTCAAGTATATTCTTGCCATTTACTCACCTCAGACTAGCATCGTGTGAACTAAGGCACTGTTGAGTTTGGTGTAAATTGAGTTTCCCTGTCAAGTTTATTCTTGCCATTTACTCGCCTCAAACTAGAATTTGTGTGAACTAAGGCATTGTTGAGTTTGGTGTAAGTTGAGTTTCCCACAGTCAAGATAGCTCTTGCCATTTACTCGCCTCAGAATGGCATTGTGTGGACTAAGGCACTGTTGAGTTTGGTGTAAGTTGAGTTTCCCACAGTCAAGATAGCTCTTGCCATTTACTCGCCTCAGAATGGCATTGTGAGGACTAAGGCACTGTTGAGTTTGGTGTAAGTTGAGTTTCCCACAGTCAAGATAGCTCTTGCCATTTACTCGCCTCAGAATGGCATTGTGTGGACTAAGGCACTGTTGAGTTTGGTGTAAGTTGAGTTTCCCTGTCAAGTTTATTCTTGCCATTTACTCGCCTCAGACTAGAATTTGTGTGAACTAAGGCATTGTTGAGTTTGGTGTAAGTTGAGTTTCCCACAGTCAAGATAGCTCTTGCCATTTACTCGCCTCAGACTAACATCGTGTGAACTAAGGCATTGTTGAGTTTAGTGAAAGTTGAGTTTCCCAGTTAGCAGGGCCATCCCGAGGGCGGGGCGACCGGGGCAGCTGCCCCGGTCGCCACGGTCAATGGGGTGCCGTGGCTGAGGGGAAATTCCCGTTTCATAACCTCCTGAGACCCAACAGGTACGTCAGGAGGATACGATTTTCTACCTTATGGCTAAAAATCCTGCCCGCCGATGATAGACAAACGGGCGTAGTTTATCAGGATGTTCCTCGCTCCGTTTTTATCCCTGTTGATACCTTTATGGCAAACTGTGCAGTTGACATATCGGTGGGGAGTTTTGGAGACTTTCACGTCGCTCTGTACACCCGATGCGTTGCAATTGCTGCATCTCTTCGTCGTGTAACTTTCGTCGAACACGATGACCGTGTTCCCTCTTCGCCGTAGTGTGTTCAACAGGCGCTCGTGTGAAAACTTGTGACATTTCGAACGGAAAGACGACACGTTCATGAATTTGCAGCCCGCGCCGTACAGGATCAGTTCGTTTTTATCGGGGAAAAATTCGCTGGTGATCTTATCAGCAAATCTTTGATGTGACGTGTATTTGTCGAACTTGAGCCGTCTCATCTGTTTCTTCAAGTAGACGTTCCCGTAACCCAAAAAAAGGCACATGGTACTCAGGAGGTTAAAAAAAAGAAACACAATTAAAACATAAGGTTTATATTTGTATGAAATATATGTTCCAAAAAAAGGTACATGAGACTCAGGAGGATAAAGGCACAAACACTTCACAAAAATCGTAAAAACTGCATAAAAAAATATTTCGGAAATAAATGGTTTAATAATTATTATTTTTATTAGTTTAAATTAAAATTTAAATAATTTAGGCTATCATTTAGGGTATATTAGTTGGAAATGAGTAGCGACTAATTTATTGTAACAATAAACCTTTTTTTACAATGCAAGTGGAAGAGTGGAAGTGGATCATGATAGCGTAGCATTTGGCTGCATGTTGGCCTACTAGTCAGCTGATCTTAAGAACAGAAAAAATGGCTCGAGCGCTCTCATGTGGCCTACGAAAAAACGGGCCTGCATACTTCCCCACTACCTAATTAAGAATTAGAATTATTGAATTATTAAAGGATTAGCTGAAATTCGGTCACATCTGGTCACTTGGCCAAAAATGTATGCAGGCCCATTAGTTTTTGTAGGCCCTGCCCAGAACCAGATCATGTGTTGTCAACAAATTGTTGTGTGAACAAGGCTTTATAGTACAAGTGAATTTGGTTAATTGTTTATTCAAACTTACAGCATTTAAAATTTAGCCATGCATCACCTAATTAAATTCTTCTGACTGTAATTTAACATTACAGTTCACAGATATGCCAAATAATTAATTTAGGGGGTGCAGATCAAAATCCCGCCCCCGGGCGCCTATTACCCTCGAGGTGGCCCTGCAGTCAAGTTTACTCCTGCCATTTACTCGTCTCAGATTGGCATCATCTGGATTAAGGCACTGTTGAGTTTTCCCAGTCAAGTTTACTCTTGCCATTTGCTTGCCTCAGACTAGCATCGTGTGAAGGCACTGTTGACGTTGAGTTGGTGAAAGTTGAGTTTCCCAGTCAAGTTTACTCTTGCCATTTACTCGTCTCAGATTGACATCATCTGGACTAAGGCACTGTTGAGTTAGTTGTAAGTTAAGTTTCCCACACTCAAGTTTTTACTCTTGCCATTTACTTGCTTCAGACTGGCATTGTGTGGATTAACGCACTGTTGACGTTGAGTTGGTGAAAGTTGAGTTTCCCAGTCAAGTTTACTCTTGCCATTTACTCGTCTCAGGTTGGCATCAGCTGGATTAAGGCACTACACAAGTCAAGTTCACACAGGTACACAGGTACATAGGTACACAGGTCATAGTCAAGTTTGTTGTAAGTTGAGTTTCCTACAGTCATGTTTACTCTTGCCATTTACTTGCCTCAGAGTGCCATTGTGTGGACTAAGGCACTGTTGGTTTATTCAAAGTTGAGTTTCCCATAGTCAAGTTTACTGTTGCCATTTACTCGCCTCAGACTGGTATCGTGTGGACTACGGCACTGTTGAGTTTATTCAAAGTTGAGTTTACTACTGTCAAGTTTACTCTTGCCATTTACTCGCCTCAGAATGGCATTGTGTGGACTAAGGCACTGTTGGTTTATTCAAAGTTGAGTTTCCCATAGTCAAGTTTACTGTTGCCATTTACTCGCCTCAGACTGGTATCGTGTGGACTACGGCACTGTTGAGTTTATTCAAAGTTGAGTTTACCACAGTCAAGTTTACTCTTGCCATTTACTCGCCTCAGAATTGCATTGTGTGGACTAAGGCACTGTTGAGTTTATTCAAAGTTGAGTTTACCATAGTCAAGTTTACTGTTGCCATTTACTCGCCTCAGAATTGCATTGTGTGGACTACGGCACTGTTGAGTTTATTCAAAGTTGAGTTTACCACAGTCAAGTTTACTCTTGCCATTTACTCGCCTCAGAATTGCATTGTGTGGACTACGGCACTGTTGAGTTTATTCAAAGTTGAGTTTACCACAGTCAAGTTTACTCTTGCCATTTACTCGCCTCAGAATTGCATTGTGTGGACTACGGCACTGTTGAGTTTATTCAAAGTTGAGTTTACCATAGTCAAGTTTACTGTTGCCATTTACTCGCCTCAGAATTGCATTGTGTGGACTAAGGCACTGTTGGTTTATTCAAAGTTGAGTTTACCACAGTCAAGTTTACTGTTGCCATTTACTCGCCTCAGAGTGCCATTGTGTGGACTAAAGCACTGTTGGTTTTTTCAAAGTTGAGTTTCTCATAGTCAAGTTTACTGTTGCCATTTACTCGCCTCAGACTGGTATCGTGTGGACTACGGCACTGTTGAGTTTATTCATAGTTAGTTTACTCTTGCCATTTACTCGCCTCAGACTGGCGTCGTATGGATTAAGGCACTGTTTTGAGTTTGGTGAAAATTGAGTTTCGCAAAGTCAAGTTTACTCTCTTGCCATTTACTCCCCTCAGACCGTGTAATATCACCTCTCTATCATTTCAGACCGCAGAAAAAATTGCTGTTAGCGATGGAACTACTTCAAAAGTATAAAATACTGATCGGATCGGAAATTGCCATTTCAGCTGTTATTAATTTTCATAACGTAGAAAAATAATCGCTCCATAATCCCATTAAAAACCCTTAAATTCATGGAAAGTCATAGTAGCGCAGTGTGATTTAGTCTGCGGGAAATGGGAGTCAGTGGAAGGTGGGCACTTGAAAAACCAAACAAGTGAGGAAAAACTGTAATCATGATCATGTAAATGATTCTCTTCAAATACGGGAGGTAAACAATATTGTTTGTTTGATTTTGAAATTCTCACTTAGATACTGTACAAGGAAGGGCCCTCTTTTAGACTCCTAGCACCCTTCCTAAGATGGCGATGCCTTCCTTAGAATGTAGGCTTCCTAATAGTCTTTTTGTTCTCCTCTTTTTAAAATGAGTGCCATGCTGTAAGGTGCCCTCGTTAGATTTAAAAACTCAGGTCTCAAGTCTCAAGAAATCCCTTCACTTCATTTTACTTTTTTTCTAAAAACATATAATAGAATATACTTATTAGAATTTTACTGTGAAACTCAATCTAATATAAAACATACACAATTGTGCTGTCTCTTGAACGTTCTGTGTCATCCTATTCCATAAATTTGCATTTTTGTAAGACATTTTTCAAACTCCTAGATTTAAAAACACAAAAAAATAAATGGAATAATTGAAAATGTTTTGCCTCAAAATCTACAATTTAAATTAAAGAAAAAATTTAATATAGTTAAAATGCATTCATTTTAAAGAGTTAAAAACAAAATCAGCTATTAATTGAAGACTGAATATTTTCGACTACTTGATGCCATGTATTGAAGCTTGAAGTCTTAGGATCAGAACATCGTTGCCTCCATTAATTCAAATGAAGTTTTGTGTTCAAAAACTAAAAGAAAAAGGATTTGTATATGAAGTATTGCAAAGTTTTTAAACACATTGTTCAATTTAAAAAAAAAAATAGAAGTAAAGTAAATTCATATTTACTTGGTGGGAGTCTAATTTTTCAGCAGACCAGAAAATATATTGTAGTTTTATTTAAATTCATACCAAAGACAGTTTTTAAAAGGTAAAATGGGTTTGGTTATAAAATAATCCCACGCGTGGGAACAAAACAAACTGACAAAGAAAGACAACGTTGTCAATGATCAAGCAGCAAAACGCAGGACGCTGGCAGTGGCAGTGATGAGTCATGAGTAAGACCAAGAGCATGGGCAGGATTCCATTGGCGTGCAACTTAAAATCTTTTCTTTTGTTTGCGCCCCCAGCAAACCTAAAACTCTTGTGCCCTTGTGCCCCGGCCCACTGGGCTCATTTACAAAATCGGCCCTGATTACAATTTATTGTATATGTTACTATTTTTTCTTACTTGCAGCTAATACCGTGAAACATTTGTAATTGATTGTAAAAAATCAAGAATAATTGGTAATGTATAAAATATTTAATCAATGGTATATTGGGCAATTTTGTATAGTGATAAAAAAACTAAGCCCTGTAATCAGTCTTACACAAAAGTTAATAGTTTAATCAAACTCTACATTATCAGACATTTTGATCACATAATATAAAGTAGCACAGTAAATAGTACGGTCCGGTAGTTCTAAATTTTTTATATGTTGTCCAGGATGGTTAGTAGAGTTGTTTAAGATGTAATATGCACAATTCTCCCCCCTCCGCACCTGCCACCATATTAGAAAAATAAAAAAAAATCGGTACTTTCTTCAGATTTTTTGTTATATTATCGTTGCGGTGCATTTTATATAGAAGAGAGTAATGTAAATGTTGTAGACAATTAAATTTCCTACAATTTACGTATTTAATTTGTTTATCTAGGACTTATGGGTATGGAGATATTCACTTTTAAAAATATGTAAATATTTCAGTCTTTTGAAATTTGGCCAAAATTTTGATTTTGGAACACTGTAATTCAGTTATAGCCTAATCTAGGAAAACGAATATCATAATATTACTTGTAGGGAATGTAACTGCCTACATTTATTTTAACCAACCCTATAATTGATGCGTGGGTAAAAATCAAAACAACAGCACATTATCTGTTGCTGTTGTGTATGATTTTATCTAATAAAAACGGATAATTTTTTCCATCCTTTGCTTTAACTTGAAATTAACATCAATCAAACTGGAGTTTTTTTTACAGGAAACAGTGATATTTTTCAAGAGGTATTTACTATTTCACATGAATATATCTACAGGTGAAAGGTAAATGTTCAATAGCAAATAAACCACAAACAACACAATCCATTTTTGTGAAGATTTGTTTATTGAAACAAAGTATCATTAAAATGCAATAATAATCATACAAAAATTGTTGGTAAAATAAATAAAAAACTGAAAACAAATTTACTGGTGCTTTGCTCGTTTCGTAGGGGATGAGGTAATGGAGTCTTGGTCGTCATTTGCCTCAAATAGTGAAGTTGGAGATCGGCGTCTTCTCGGTCATCAACGATGACTTGAGTCCTGTTGTTACATTCTTGGCCAGCACAGGATTTGCAAAGAGCTGAACAACTTAGCCCCGCCTTCCTACAGCCACACGCCCCTATACAGCCAGTTGTGCATCTGCATGAGATGGTCTTGAGCATGTTTTGGGGATCAGCATCTCTACTCATCCTGATGGGCTCAAGTCCTCCATCCTCGTGTTCCAAAATCAAAATTTTGGCAAATTTCCAAAAACTGAAATATTTATATATATATTTTTTTTAAGTGAATATCTCCGTAACCATAAGTCCTAGATAATCCAATCACATACGTAAATTATAGGAAATTTAATTCTCTACAACATTTACATTACTCTCTTCTAAATAAAATGCACCGCAACGACAATATAACAAAAATTCTTAAGAAAGTAGGATTTTTTCAGATTTTTCCAATACGACAATTGGCGCGGAGAGGGGAGATTTGTGCATTTTGCATTTTAAACAACTACAAACCATCCTAGACAACATATACAAAAATTAGAACTACCGGACCGTTTGTAAGCTGACATCCCTCTATTCACTGGATTGAAGGGAGGTTAAACAAAAAAAAATACCTTAGGTGTTTATATAAAGTAATGAAATTTGGTTTACTATTATTGCTTGAAATAATTGTAACTTAAGTGCTGACCACACAGAATTAACTATTATTTCTGTGACACAATCTGCTAAATCAAATAGTTAAGGAAGCTGGGTTCAGATATTTTTATGAAAACGAACAGTTACCATAAAATAAAATTGTAGATTTTAAAATTAATTGTGAATTTTGGCCATGTGGTTGAACATAAGGCAGCTGTGAAAATCCCTGCCACAGTGTGTTGATTAATATTATACTAGTAAGAGAGAAATGTTTAAAAGAATAAACTCTCTTAATTGTAAAATGAAATTTAAGAAATAGAATATTTTTAAATATGCCTAAACTATATATATCCAAGCAGCTGGCTTTATGTAAGTTTTAAATGCTAAGTCATGAATAATCATAGCAGGGTCGGCTCTACCACAAAGGGTACTTAGGCGACCGACTAAGGCGCCTAGGCCCGAGGGGCGCCATCGCGGCGGAGACGAGACCCTGATCTGCCATAAAGAGTGTCGCTGATCAGTGGTAAAGACTGCCCCCGATTGGTAGTAAAAAGCACCCTGACCAGCCGTAAGCGGTGCCTTGATTGGCAGTAAATAGTGCCCCTGATCCCCGTAAAGAGTGCCCTCAAACGATGGTTAGTAGCCCCTTGATCCGTTAAAGGGGGCCCCCCGTCATAGATAGCGCCCCTGATCAGCTTTAAATAATGCCCCGGACCAGCCATAAAAAGCATCCCCAAATGGGGGTAAAAAGCGACCCCGATCTATTGTAAAGAGTAACCCCAATAAGCATAAATAGGGCTTGTGATCAGCGGTAAGTAGTGCCCACGATCGGCAGTAAAGAGAGTCAACGATCAGTGGTGAAGAGCTTGACACTGATTTTTTTCTTGATGTCTGAAATGGATCTTCGCAGTGTATAAATAACTGTTGTTCAAATTTTGTTGACAAAAAATTATGAATACATGAAGGTTTATTTATTCAAAGTGCTTCAACAAATTTTAAATAATTTTAAATTTTATCTAAACGTTATTTTTTTGTAATTTGTAATAATGGCTAAACTAAACAGCTCGAATGGTTCCGGGTGGGGGCCTATCAACCTTTTGCCTTGGGCACCAGAAAACCTAGTGTCGGCCTTGTATCATAGCATAATATATTGACTCCCATATGAATCTAATGAAAGCTGTTTCATTAATGTGTTTTAAATCTCCCCCAGGGCTTAGTATTTCTGATCTTAATACTTGGTAAGTCATTTCTTAAATATTTTTGTAGACTTTTAGGGTACCTTCATACTGACAGCATCAATCAACTAGAAATTGATGACATTTTGTTTTAATCTTTCAACCACTTTATAAGGGCATTTTAGTTAGTTTAATATACTTCCCCAATCTCAAGGTTCTGTCATCGTGGCCCTCTATATTTGTGTAAAAAATCTTATTCTAAGCTATAAAATGCTCTTTATAATGAGTTTTTAATCTCTACAGTAAAACCATTGACTATGTACACTAACGTGAATAGACCTCTCATCCAATGCATTTAGTTTGAGGCAAAATTTTGGAAATTCGCGGGACGCGGCACCAGAGTCGCTGCCATTGATCTTGTTATTATTCAGCTGAATTTACAGTGCTACAAAAACACTTTACCAAAACATAAACATAACTTTCAGTTATAAAATGTTTCATCCTTGGTTGAGAAGTGTGGTAATACTGATTTATCTATCATATGTTACGTGTACTTTGATGGACGTCGCACGAGTTCGCACCACCGTCAATATGCTTCACACACGCCTATGCTATGAGAAGTCTACTCACGTTAGTGTACATAGTCAATGGTAAAACCAAGGTTTTCAGATGGAATATGTCATGTAGGCTTTAAAGAGTTTTTTCTGAAGTCTTTTTTATAACTCACCATAAAAGCACACACTATTCACACCTGGTTTACGAGTGAATAAAATCAATTATTATAATTATTGGATGAGTTAAAAGTGCTTTTACCAAAGCCTACAGTAATTATGACATTTAAATCTTATCAAGAAAATATGCCAAACGTCAGACAAAACAAAAGTTATTTTAGTTCCAAAAGTTAACGTTGAATCTCATTTACTGAGAAAGCCTGATGCTACAAATGTGTAGTAATATAATGTTTCTTACATTTTCTGAAAATTTAATATTCAGTTAAATATGCATGTGATTTTAAAACAATTAATTTGGTTTGGTATGAATAAGAGATGTTTTTGCTTTGGTAGTGGTAGCAGTGAGTACTCAAACGGCGCTGCAACACATGGAAACGGTGGCTTCAACCATCCTCTCCCAGACCAGAACACTGTTGGTGATCATGTTCAGCCTTCTGCCAACAACAACAGTAGTGACTACAGTCTTCCTCCTGATAAGAACAACAACAGTGGTGGCCATCAAAAAAGTCCCACTGAAAACCAGAATAGTAATGGCTACAAACCTTCCATTGGCAACAGCAACAACCAAGGTACTGGCCAAACACATCTATCTGAAAACCAGAATGGCGGTGGCTACAAACCTTCCATTGACAACAGCAACAACCAAGGTAGTGGCCAAACACATCTATCTGAAAACCAGAATGGCGGTGGATACAAACCTTCCATTGGCAACAGCAACAACCAAGGTAGCGGCCAAACACATCTATCTGAAAACCAGAATGGCGGTGGCTACAAACCTTCCACTGACAACAGCAACAACCAAGGTAGCGGCCAAACACATCTATCTGAAAACCAGAATGGCGATGGCTACAAACCTTCCATTGACAATAGCAACAACCAAGGTACTGGCCAAACACATCTATCTGAAAACCAGAATGGCGGTGGATACAATCCTTCCATTGGCAACAGCAACAACCAAGGTAGCGGCCAAACACATCTATCTGAAAACCAGAATGGGAGTGACTACAAACCTTCCACTGACAACAGCAACAACCAAGTTAGCGGCCAAACACATCTATCTGAAAACCAGAATGGCGATGGCTACAAACCTTCCATTGACAATAGCAACAACCAAGGTACTGGCCAAACACATCTATCTGAAAACCAGAATGGCGGTGGATACAAACCTTCCATTGGCAGCAGCAACAACCAAGGTAGCGGCCAAACACATCTATCTGAAAACCAGAATGGGGGTAACTACAAACCTTCCACTGACAACAGCAACAACCAAGGTAGTGGCCAAACACATCTATCTGAAAACCAGAATGGCGATGGCTACAAACCTTCCATTGACAATAGCAACAACCAAGGTACTGGTCAAACACATATATCTGAAAACCAGAATGGCGGTGGCTACAAACCTTCCATTGACAACAGCAACAACCAAGGTAGTGGCCAAACACTTCTATCTGAAAACCAGAATGGCGGTGGATACAAACCTTCTATTAACAACAGCAACAACAATAATAATGGCATGAGCAACAGTGGAATCAACAACAGTGGTGACTTCAGCACTACTTCTGCCAATAATAACAATGGTGGCCTTGCTACCGAAAATAACAATGCTTCTTCCGATGACTGCAAGTGTGTGCCATTTTACTTGTGTGATGACAACAACACTTTAGCTGAAGATGGAGTTGGATTGCTAGATATAAGGTAATTTTTATCCTTATTAAAATTCTATCTCATGAAACAATTAAGTCAATAAGATTGATGTAGCGCTATTTATTAGTAGCATAATCATGTGTGTCCTGTCAATCATGCATGTAATATCTTTGTTTATATATATATATATATATATATATATATATATATATATATATATATATATAAACATATAAACGTACACTGATGGTTTGTTTGTTTTGATTGAAACTCAACATTTGACAATTAGAAACACATGATTCTACTATCAACAAAAGAAGTTCATCGGGAAAGATCCAACTAATATCGACCGCTTCTAGTTAAAAAATTAAACTGTACTTAAATCTTGAGATAAATGATTTTGGTCTAGGTAATTCCAATCTAAAAAGGTACATTTCAAATTTACCTTGTACTACAATATAAAATGTATGTGTTATATGAGTAACACAGGAACTGCTGATACATATAGTTACACAGGAGTTACTTAGCACCCTTTAGGAGCAATTTCAAATGGAAAATCTACCAAAATAATTAACTATAAATTATATTAAATGTTGCCTAGGATCAAAGACGAGTGTGGGGCGTACGACCAAAAGTGCTGTGGAGGATCCAACGTGCGGGCCCCAGACAACCCTGTAATCACTCCCCGGCCGCCACCAGTGAATCCCACAAAGACTAAATGTGGTGTCCGCAACTTTGATGGTGTCGGAGTCCGCATCACTGGGGCGGAGGACAACGAGGCACAGTACGGAGAGTTCCCGTGGATGGTTGCTGTGGTACAGTCTGACACTTCACGCAGCCAGGACGGCAAGCCTGTCAGTGTCTACCAGTGCGGAGGCTCTCTCATACACCCACGGGCGGTGCTCACGGGCGCACACTGCGTCAGAGGGAAGAACAACCTGGTGATCCATGCGGGAGAGTGGGACACGCAGACCAAGAACGAGCTGTATCCAACCCAGGACCGCAAAGTTCAACAGGTGATAATCCACGAGCAGTTCAACAACAACACGTTGATCAATGACCCAGCTTTGCTGATCCTCGAGAGTCCTGTGGCCACCACCTACGAGAACGTGGGTCTCATCTGTTTGCCTGACGAGAACGAGAACATGGACGGCCGAGACTGCGTTGCCAGCGGCTGGGGCAAGGACCAGTTTGGTAAGGACTCTAGTTTGTATCCACCACCTACCTTCCCATGCACATTGTAATGCAGACTAATCCAAATTTTGGTTGTCCAAAAAAGATTCTTTTAAAGATTCATACACTGATTAGTGTTATGGCTTAAAATATTGTTAGGTGGGCATATAATTCAAGGCTTTTAATGAATGCAATCACGCACTCCCATACATTTATAAACTTCATGAGTAGATTTAAAAAAATTTTCCTTGAAAAGTTAGACTACTTCAAATAAGGAAATAAAAATAAATACATATTGCTAGATTGTATGTTGTAATGAAACAACCAATTTTTAGTTTTCATCACTAACAAAGAATATATAGCTTTTTTCTGTGCCCCACAAAAAAGTCTTAAGACGTCGCGAGACATGAAATGCCTACACAATACGGAGAACACGACAGTCCTCAGTGACTCCATTTAAACATATGCTATTACCCCTTTTGATTCATCTTGTTGTGTTGTGTCGGTTTTGGTATGCAGCCGGCCTAAATAGTCAATTTCCATCTTAATTTAAGTATTCCTTAAAAAAAGCTGTTACTGAAGTGGAATGAATGAAATGTCACAATCTTGCACTAAAAATATAGTAGTTCTGTGCAAGTGATTTTTTGTTTTCATTGAAATTATTTATTTTGGATTATTTTTTTGGAAGTACAGTTTTTGTTTAAGAAAAAAACTTTTGAGGTTAGGCCTTGGAAAAAATTATTATATATATTTTAAGGTGCAGTTTTAAATCGCTACAGAAAATGCAAATTTTGCAAACTAATTACGTATAGGCCAGAAAACGGCAGTTCTGTGTGCAGTTTGATTAACAACAAATTTCTGAAAAAAATCTAGGATATTACTGTACATTTATTGTTAAGATTTATTGCCTGGTTTTCAAAATTTAAACTATTAAAGAGTACTATCTCTTAGTTACATGAACTCATCCAAAACTTACTGAAACGGAGAACCTTAAACCATGAGGGTCATAAAACAAATTGGCTTGCATTATACCAACTGTTCAAGGAGACCTCAAGAAGATATCACAATATGAATTGAGGTTCTTTTTTGTCACTCATACACTTTTGGATATTTTACATAAACTAAGTGATTTAAACATTTTAGGAAAAGAAGGCAAGTACCAAGTCATTCTGAAGAGAGTGGACATGCCGATTGTTCCGAGAGGCCCCTGCTTGGAGGCTTTGCGCAAGACTAGGCTGGGAACACACTTCAAACTGCACCCAAGTTTCATCTGTGCTGGAGGCATCCCAGGCAAGGACACCTGCAAGGTTGGTACAACAAACAAATATATAGTGTAACAATAATTTGATTTAAAAGTTTCTAAGCCATAAATAATTAAACATGCCCAATGCTTAAAATGGCTTAAGTATGACAGCAATTAAAAACTTAAGACATTAAATGAATATGCACAAAAAATACTAGTTAAATATAGATGTGTCATAATTGTGTAGTTGTTACTTCAGTAAAGTCATGCTTTTATGTAATTAATTAAGATCTCATGCTTTTTGCATTATTCCTTCCCTCCAAAAATATGGCATCATGGTGGCATGGGGCATCAACTGTGGCACTGAGAAATCCTGAGTCTATGTTACGTTACTTCCTTGGTCACTCTAACTCTAGCTCTGTGTGCAGGGTGACGGAGGCAGTCCACTGGCATGCCCCAGCAGGGGCAACCCTGGAGTGTATGTGCAGACTGGCATCGTGGCGTGGGGCATCAACTGTGGCACTGAGAAATCCTGAGTCTATGTTACGTTACTTCCTTGGTCACTCTAACTCTAGCTCTGTGTGCAGGGTGATGGAGGCAGTCCACTGGCATGCCCCAGCAGGGGCAACCCTGGAGTGTATGTGCAGGCTGGCATCATGGCATGGGCCATGGGCCATCATGGCAGTGGCATGGGGCATCCAACTGTGGCACTGAGAAATCCTGAGTCTATGTTACGTTACTTCCTTAGTCATTCTAACTCTAGCTCTGTGTGCAGGGTGACGGAGGCAGTCCACTGGCATGCCCCAGCAGGGGCAACCCTGGAGTGTATGTGCAGACTGGCATCGTGGCGTGGGGCATCAACTGTGGCACTGAGAAATCCTGAGTCTATGTTACGTTACTTCCTTGGTCACTCTAACTCTAGCTCTGTGTGCAGGGTGATGGAGGCAGTCCACTGGCATGCCCCAGCAGGGGCAACCCTGGAGTGTATGTGCAGGCTGGCATCATGGCATGGGCCATGGGCCATCATGGCAGTGGCATGGGGCATCCAACTGTGGCACTGAGAAATCCTGAGTCTATGTTACGTTACTTCCTTAGTCATTCTAACTCTAGCTCTGTGTGCAGGGTGACGGAGGCAGTCCACTGGCATGCCCCAGCAGGGGCAACCCTGGAGTGTATGTGCAGGCTGGCATCGTGGCGTGGGGCATCAACTGTGGTACTGAGGCACCCGGAGTCTATGTTAACGTTCCTTCCTTCGTACCATGGATCTACAACAAACTTAAGCAGCACGACATCTCTCTGGCCTAACTTTAATGATATATTTTTTAACAGCCTTGGCACCTATTAATATAATAAATAGACATGAAATCAAAAAAAGTATTGTTAAAAAAGTAGGCGTACAACTATTGAAATGTGAGCATGTATAAGTCCTCCATCCGTGTAGTGTTTGTGTTTGTAATTATTTATTTTTTGTGATTTGTGTATAGTTTTAAAATTAACGGACAACCATTTGATAGGCTATCTTTTTAAACAAAGAAGAAAACTTTTTTAACAGTATTTGACGACCACAAGATGGGCTTTATGTTTTAACAAGAAGAGGCAGCTGAAGATGTACTGTAATTAGTATGAAACCGGTTCTGCATGAACCTTAAATTTGACACCACTGACTAAACATGTAAGTGTCTATTTATTTTACTGATATAATATATCTGTAAAAATGTCAATAGCCAAAATATTTTTACACATTACATCTATAATATGACTTTACTTGACTAGTACTTTTCAAAGAACTAGTTAACTCTTAATAACTAGTTAACCTTTTCAATTACCGTATTTTTATTTTAACTGGGAACTCAAATACTAGGATTTTATTTTTGATAATCAAAATTTTCTATAAACATAAAACATTTTAACAAGTTTTATTATAAGGAATACGCTTTTGCTATAGTAGTCATGGTAAGACTTAAGCCCGGAACCATGTTACTTTTTTGTTTTGATGCCAGAAGCCATATACGCTGTTTGTTCAAATCCATATTGGTCGAAGGTATTTTGTCCCGTCATTCAATTGATGGCGGGTTTCTCTTTACAGTTCTAAATTAAATGTGTAGCATTTTCACAAGCACATGATGATTTTTATTCTAATGCAGTGGATGACGTGTGACATAATTTTATTTTTGAGCTCTGACAGCCAAACAGTAATTGTTCCCTTTGAAGATCAAGAGGCAAAATGTTTTTCGATTTCCTACAACTTTGGTCTGAAACTTATACGTCGGAGTAATAAACCACTGTCAATCCTCAATCTCATAAAAACTGTCCGAATCGGAGCCATACAGCCGCTTTCATTCCTTATCGTATCGTACCGGATGGGGGGTTAACCCTGTAGACCAATTTTAATGGTTTTTAAATTGGGATTTTTTGAGACATATTTAAATTAAAACTTCCCTATTATAGTATCTAGATACTTTAAATTCTACAAGTTTTTAATTTACCAGGGGTGTAAAAAGAAACATTACCAATACATAGTATATTTTAATGGAAACCTCGGAAAGAAGTCAAGATCGCTCAATAAAAAAAAATATATATATATATATATATATTCTTTGTTTTGCCCTTGCGGATTCTCAGTCAATCCGCTTCCCCTACTTAAATTTAGAAGCACCATTGTAAGAACATCCAATGAATGACCTACAATTTTTACATCTTACTGTATAAGTTATCGCTTCCTTTAATCGTCAACAAAGAGATTTTTGTAGAAGTTTAATTGTATTGCAATCTTAACACATTAAAAAATACTAGAGATCGCCTCCTGATCGAAATTCGATCAAAATTTCAGTTGATCTGGACCCAAGAAGCTTAAAAACATTTTAGAGCTAAAACATCTGTTCTTCCTCATTTCCTAGCAGTTGTTATTACAACAGCTGTCTTATGATTCATACAATTCTCCTTTTTCCATAAGATTAACATTGGAACTTTGATAGCCTGTGGGGCGTAGCCCTGGAGTCCGAAGGGAATTAGAATGGGATTCTGCTCATCTACAGGACTATACCTTTCTAACGGTATGCGCGGATTTATCCTACGATGCACACGAGCTGAGGAAAAAGGAGGAAATGAAACATGCTTGCGTATTAATATATAGATTTACTTTGCTCACATTCATTCACACATTTCATTTGGTATTGCACTTTATGGCTCAACTAATAAGATAAATTTCGACAAAATTTTAAAACAGCAGAAAAAGGCTATTAGAATTGTGTTGAATTTGAAATATGATGATTCGGCTAAAGAACACTTTAAGGATCTAAAAATTTTCACCATTTACAATCACTATATTTTTTAGACCATTTTACTTGCCCGAAAAGAACAATCAAATAACGTAAATTCTGATATACCTGTAAACCCATACAACACAAGGGGAAGAAATTATATCACACTGGCTCCAATGTTTTAAAAAATCACCTACAAATATGGGGAAAAAGTTTTTTAAACACATTCCACTTAAAATTAAATCAGAAAGTGGGTCAAAACTTTAAAAAATGTTAAAAGAATACTTAATTAACAAATCTTTGTAGTCATTGGAAGAACTCTCCACCACCCTCTAGTATACTTCAATTTTTTAATTCTCTTTAAATATATAATTTGTGAAGAATGTTTATAATTCTTAACTTTTTCATTTTTATTTGTAGGACATTAAGGATAATGATTTATTTTATGTATAAAGTAAATCATGTCTGCTATTTTACTATCTCTTTAGAATAAAAAATATGTGACGCTATTTACTATGTACCATTTGTACATGAAAATAAAAAAAGACTATGACTTTGACTATGACTATTTATTCATTTTTCATCTATTCAAAAAATCTTTACAATGGCGGATCTTACACGCTCAATACGGATCGCGATATTTGGATCGTGATCCTGCATCATGAAACAGAATGAGTGTGTAAAGTCAAATATTGATGTATGATTCATGGATCACATTTGACATCAATATTTGACTTTACATGCTCAATCCGTATCGCGGTCCAAATATCGCGATCCGTATTGAGCGTGTAAGATCCGCCATTGTAAAGATTTTTTTGCAATTTTTATTTATTTCAAAATTTTTTTTTTCGCTTCGATTTTGAAGCACAAGATGTTGTCACTTCGCCCGATTAGTTTACTACTGAATAATTGCTTGTGAAATACTCCGATCTAGTATCAAGATGCTACACACGTATACCTTGCTCAGTGTATTTAAAGTATCAAATATCATTAACAGTTTTAATTCTAAATATCATTAATGAATTCGGCAAACCTTTAAAGGGGCATGGGGGCGGTGACCCCATTGAGCTGCAGTAATTTACAATTGAATTCAGTACTAAAAACGGGTCATACTTTATAAGTAGTGGAGAAGCGAACAATCTGAGTGAGGGATGCAAAAGAACTAATCTTTGAAAAATAAGCAGAAGGAACTAACTCACCCTGTTAATACTGCTTGGAATGAAATTTATTCCTACTTTAAAGTCTATAGCAAAGCACGTGTTACAGCTAATTTTTACATAAAATTAAAAATTTATTATGGTAATACTAAAAGGCATAGTTATTTGTTAAACTAATGTATTAATATTTTTTATTCTTTGAAATGTAGAAACTATTTAAATCCCAGAAATGATTTGAATTTCTTGGCCAGGACCCTGTTGTGCCTCAGTTACCAAGGAGACAGGAAGTGGACCTTCAAATGTGCAGGTACTGATGAAACTGTAACATATTTTAAAACGTAGATCTTGTTTCTGTGTTTCATCTTGTTTCATTTTTAAGGCTATGCCAACAGATGAAGAAAGAAGAGCCATTAAGGGACTAATGTCTAAAATGACAAATCAATACAATAGAAAACTGTGTTTATTTATAAAAGTAAAAGATATACATAAATTTTTTAAACTAATGTGAACACTGCACACATAACTGCATTGAATTGTGTAATATTTATCATACACTTAAAATATATTCTTTAAATATGTTTGGCTTTATATACAAAGTCATTTGAATTTATTTACAAACAAAACTACTGTAGTCTGTTTGCTATTTATACAAATCAGCAACAAATTGATTAGTTTATCAATAGGCCTGATTCAACATTTTCAGGTTTGCTCTCGTGACATGTACGAAAATGTGTTAGGAAAAATTTGAGTTAAATGAGCAGTATACTGTACCTGAAAATAGTGATAATTACTTAATGTATAATAACTAGTTATAGAGTAGTCTTTGAATTTTATTCAAAAGGCACTTGGAACAAAACAGGGATTTTTAAACTATAATGTGGAAAAAACAACAGTGGTCAACAAAAGTGATGTCAGAAAAAGAAGAAAATTTTTTAACAGAAATTGGCACAAGATTAAATTTAATTAGAGGAAAATGAAAAGTAAAGTTCGACTGCAGCGAATGCTCAACTGTTCACTAATGGCGGTCTAATGGTCATAACTAGTGGACCAATTGTCACTAATCGAACTGATAGCTGGGCACGGCAAGTATCTCAAGTCTCATTGGTGTTGATACAATTTTACTTCAACGGAACCGGCGCAATGATCGGTTTTAAAACATTATTGATTATACAAAATGATCGAAGCATTTATTTCTGACGAGAACTAGTGTCGGAAATGGTGAAACTTGAATAATATGAGATAAACTAAATTACTTTTGAATTAGGCCTAGTAATATCTGGTTTATTGCACTGCAACTGAATGTTTGAAATAGATGTATTTAATTTTAAAGATTAAATTATGTAATGTCAGTGGTACTTGTGTTACAGATTGCACAGTGGGTATTACTAAAGCTAAAGATTATGTTTTGACATTAACAGATGTTATGAACATGATTTATACAAATTTTAATGTTTTTGTCAAAAAAGTAAGTAATTCAGTCTTTCATTGAACCGCACAGCTTAAGGGTATGGATAATGTAATGCAACAGATTATAAATACATAAGTGAAAGCTAATATTCTTAAGCTTAGCTCCTCTTCTGTTAAACACATGAAGAGGACATAAAACACATGAAACCGTTAATGTTGTTTTTTTTTTTTTTTTTTCAATGCGGTCAAAGTGTTTTTGGATTTAGCCTAAAGTGAATGCCTCAAATTCGTTAACATAACAATCAGTGTTGGTTGAGTGTTGGTTATGCAAGAAATAAGCATAACGGATTTCCATTGTTTGTTGGTAAAAAAGAGTCATTGTTTTTGAGAGATAATTTATTACTTTATGTAATTGGCTTTTTGCTGTTCAAAAGCATCTAAATAAAGAAATTTGAATTGGAATTTAGACATAGGTTATTTTACTTGAGAGTGAAAGTGTATAACATTATAAATATTAAATGAATGCTTATCAATGAATTATTTTTGGTATTGTGTTGTTTTAAAATGCAGTCCAAAGAGAGAAAGAGAGGGGTAAAATATGGGAGTTGAAACAAGAAGGGTATCGAGAAAATATGAATGAATAGTTTTCAAACACAGGATACTGCTCAAAAACATACAGCAATCATCAAGATTTTACAGTCACAATCTCATTTTCTTCATATATTCAATAAACGTTTATATACATAACAATTTTATACTATACTTGCAAATTTGTACCAAGTACGAAAAACCCGTAGGCAAAGATTTTAAAATAAATCTCAGTACATTAAGAAGAGTAATATGTAGAGGTGTCGAAAGTAATCAAACAAAAAATGTACAATGTTTAAAAATAAAACAAAAATATATTTTTTAATTGAAATGTGTGTTATCAAAACTAGAGTAAAATTGACAACAATTTTTTTGAAAAAATAATGATGTTTTACAGAAGAAAAAAATTATAATTAGAAAGCAAATATTATTATGATTAGAAAAAAATAAGAAAGGAAATCAGAATAAGAAAATAAGAATGATCAGAAAACAGAAGTTTAAATTTTACAATTGTTACTAAAACTATACACGTAAAAAAATACATATGGTTTTAATGAAGATAGATCACTAAAAACTAATTTAGCCTAATATAAAAAAGAGATCTTCGAGATAAATAATATTCAGTTTTAATTTTAATTCAAGAGAGGCAGAATGTTACCCGTTCAACTGCATTCATGGGCTCAAAAAATATTTAGAATAATTTATGTATTTAGTATACCTGTGCGTTTCATGACTATTATATAAAATTACCATAATGCTTACGTTATTTTGGGAAACAAAAATAGTTCTCCTAAAGCAATTACATTCAATTTAGAACTCTTACAAAATAAAACATAACACATCCCAATTTTTAACTTATCCTAGCAAATATTGTGTAAAAAAACAATAGAAAAGCTACATCACGACCTTTATCATAACTGGGTCTTCTAAGTGTAAACCGAAATAATTGTACTATACAATCTATGAGAAAACTACATTGGCAGAGTATTCTACTATCACAAAATGCTGAACGATGGTGGGTTAAATACTGTATATGGCACACTAGAGTGTGAGATTGTAGGCGGGTCACTTAGTGGAGGGCGAAGGCGATTGGTCGACTAGGGATATGGAAGTGGAACCGTCCTGCAGCAGGCGAGGAAAACTGTCGGGGATGTTCTGTCTGTGGAGCAGCTCTTTGTACATCTGCAGCTGCTGGGGATTGGTGGCAGGGGAGAACGGCGAGAACAGACTGCTGTAGAAAGCAGAAAGATAAACCGGGTCAACCATGGGATATGGGCTCGCCTTGAAAGGCGAAAAGTTCTGCGAGGTGTGCGGAGCGGTGGTTATTTTTTTCCGTTTCTGCTGGTTTGCAATGGAAACACTGGGTGCAGGTGGCACGCGGGCTGCGGGGTTGTGTACCGGCTTTAGTTGCGGCATCGGTCTCTGTACCGGATGGGCACGCGGGGGCTGGTACAGTTTTTGCGAAGGGTTCGGTCGCGGCACGATAGGAACTGTAAGCTGTGGTTTCTTGTTACGTATTTGACTCGTGCTCGACGCCGGAGGAACTAGTGTGATTTCGAGGTTGGAGCCGACAGGAGTGTAACTCTTTGTTCTGAGGTCCAGGACTTCGCCACCATTGGGTCGCGCGGGTGCCGCCACCACCTCCTTGGGATTGCCGTAGACACTTGTCGCGCCGAGCGACCAGGCGTGCCGGTTCTTGGGTAGCAGCAGGGCGACGTCAGGCGTGACGGTGATGGACACCTTCTCCTTGCCCTCCCCAGCGCGGGGCCGCTCCGCGTGCTGGATCACTGACGGCCGAGGCCGCACCTCGCACGGAGGCCGCCCATTGGTCATTCCGCCCACTGGCGTCACCTCCAGGCCTCCCTCCCGCAGGATCTCCAACTTCTGCTTCTTCGAAGCCAGATTTGTAGTCGGAGGCTTCATCTAAAAAAACCAATTGAAAATGATGTCTGTTCGATCGATTGCCACTGATCATAAGTTTGAATATAGTTGGAAAAGAAACTGATGATATTTTCTTGTCACTCATTCAAATTATTCAAAAAGTTAGTGAAGTTTATACATTTGTCAATTTTGAACACCATTAAATTTTGTCTATTCAACACACAAAAATCCTTGATGTTTATCAAGATTCTGCAAACTCAACTTGAATAAAACTGAAATTTAATTTAATTTAATATGAAGTAAAAATTAATTTAATTATAGAAAAAACATTGGTCTAAATGTTTTTATGGATAAAGAACCTATTACCGTAAGTTTTATAAGATATTAATTGTTAAGACAATTTTAAACAGTTAGTCCAATTAAAACACCGCCTTTGCCAGTTTTGTCCTAAAGTTACGTAGCTACACAAACCTGCATTCAAGTCCCAATGACAGAAGGATACAGAAAGATCATCTTTGAGTATTTGTTACCTCCACTACAAAGTGCTCAATGTCCATGATTAAACTACAAAAAAAATAAACAGTTCATCCACAAGCATATGTAAAAGAAAATGCAAAAGCAGTTCTGTCAAATTAATGAATTAAATTAAATTTAAAAAAAAATAAACAAATAAATAAAAAAAAAACTAATGTAAATAAATTGAGTATCAAAGTCTGGTTATTTATAAATCAATACATTAAGATTTCGCCCAAGCCTACTGTTTGATTTACTGGCAAAGTTTCAAACTAAATAAATAAAAAATTCTTTATTGTCACAAAACTAAAAGAAAAGAAAAGAAAACTCAAATCAAATAAATAAATAAAAATATTAAGAATGAAGAAATTAAGAACAATAGAGACAGATAGATAAGAGCTCCGGCTAAAAAAAATTATAATAACTACCCAATAATCTCAAAGCAGGTGCAGTGATCAAATCAGCTAAATGCAGAACATTGGAAAGCCATTGCTGAGTTTGAAATAGTTTTTGTGATAACATTAAGAAAGAAAAAAAGGGTATTATGATAATAAAATATTAACTGTACCATTGATGCTGCTTATACAATATTCTATGTCCCTGATCAAATTGTTTTGAAATATTGTTTTCTTGACCTTTTGAGTTTAGATTAATAATCTATATTTACAAAAATACAATTTCAGTATTTTTATGAGATTTTTACACAATTTAAGTTCACAAATACAATGGAGTTCAACTCTCAAATTCTTATATAAAAAACTTAATAGGCTACATAAATGTTAAAACCAAGTGTAAGAGTAAAAATTAAAAAATAACAAATTCAAACAAGTATACTTGAGCTACACTGAAATCATATACATTATGTAGAAGAAACATTTTTGTAATTTTGGAATGCAATTTTCATACCTTAATAGGTGATTGAGAATCATCAGAAATTAAATCAATAATATCAATTTTCTTCTGTTTAACCGGTGAATCTGTTAAGTCGATTAATTCAGGAATAGAACTTGTCTGAGAATGGGGGATATTTTCTTTTTCACGTGGCGAATCAAAAATAGTATCAGCATATGTAAAATAACAACCACTTTCAAATTCAACATCCTGAAAATAAAAATTAAAATAATAATAAGGGCAGATAAATCTGCCAAAAAACTAATAAAAAAAAGGAAAAAAAATATAAGTTAAAAAATATTTTTCTTAATACAGTTGGACAAATTTCTGATTTGTTACAAATATAAATTGCTTAGACGTTTTTTGGAATTCCTGGTAATATGAATCTTCGAGTATTGACCCTTTTTGGAAAACTTAGGTTCAAATTAGCTATTTCAATTAGCCAAAATAAAAAAAAGTACAAACCGATTTGTGTTAAGTGTTAGGGATTTTTTTGAATTTATTGTCTGAACAATGATTATTCTGATTTAGATTATTAATCTGAATCTAAACAAACTGCAACATCTTGCAACATTGAATTTACTACATGACAGAAATCATAAAAAGTTAGTCCTCGACAGTAAAAAATCTCGATATCAGGTCATAAAAGTTTTAATAAACTTTTTCTATGACACATAATTGTTAGGTAAATTATAAAAAATATCTCTAATTGATTTTCCAAGAAAAATTGGTGGTCTAATAATACAAAAAGAAAACAAATTAGGGAACAAAAATTTGGCATACAATAAATTAAATATACTAAAAGGAAATTAAAAAAAAAAAGATTTATTCAACGTCAGATTGTATTGTTAACAACTACCAAATCTCAGAAAACGTGCTTTTTTAGATCTTAGTATGGAAATTGTAACATTATTTCTAATTTTCCATGCATTGATAACTACACAATAAAGTAAAGTCCTGCTCATCCAAACAAATCGGGACCGGACCCTGTTAGTTTTTTAGTGAATTTTCGGATTAAGTGTATGTATATTATGGTTAAAAGATTATATAATGCGTAAATTTTTTAATATTAAATGTAGCAAATCAAATCATTTAGTTTTGAGGATATATTTTGACTTTTGTTGTTATGAAATAAAGTTTTTGAAATGTACAAACAGCGTATTATTTTGGCAAATAAAACATTCACGATATCGTAAATTAATCGTGGAGAAATCTGTTTAGCCTATGCTAACTCTCAGCTTTCCAGTATTGTTCCGCAAACAGGTGCACAGATGGCCGGAATGAAGTTCATTGTCCGTCAACCACTGACTCGAAGACAGAGTTATAAAACTAGAACCCATCACCACACCCCATACCTGCCATCTCTCTTTTTCCTAATATGAGTCATTGGGTTAATTGACTTTGCGATGTGTTGACTATCGGTGTTTGGAGTATGCCAGGATCGCGGAGTTCAATTTTGATAGCTTTATAAACTGTTAGCGTTGATTTATTATTATTTCTTGAGTGTTTACTGTACAAATTAACTACCCCCTGTTATATTTGTGATTATGTATACACAAGCTGACAACAGATCAACTTACTATGTTCAATAAACGAAGTCCTTGCTGTTTTATGCTTTGTTTTTGTTTTAAATTAGAGTCAATCAACATATTTTACTGCATTATTATCTATCTACCTGAAAAGTTAAGGGAAAAATCCACATTTTTCGACGGGATGTGTTCGGATTAAGCAGATTTTTGGATTAGCGTGGTTCGGATTAGCAGAACTCTACTGTACAAAAAAGATTTGTTTCAGCATTCAAATAACCAAAAATATACAATGTAGAAAAGTGTCTTACATTCACAGATGATGACTTTTCAGTAATACTGATTTCTTCATACTTCTTCAACTTGGCCAACGCAGAGTTTTTCGTCCGGTTAGGAGCGACATGCCTTTCATAGGGCAGTAATAACCTAAAACACAGTCAGGATGATGTTACATGTGACTTAAAGGGTAATGCAGTCTTAGGGTGTAAGCTTAAAAAATAATTCTAAATAAATTCTTTAAGAAGATTTTTTAAAGAATATGTTGCCTATCTGGCCTCTTCTGACTTGTCTTTAATATCAAATAACTGGACAAGATCTTCTTCCACTTTTCTCCTATTTTAATTTTTTTATACAAAAAACAAAGAACTTACTAAAAAAAATAATCAAAAGCAATTGGTTTGTACATAGAAAACTGCAATAATAAAATTATAATATTTAAATATAGGTACAACATTGCTGCAAAAATATTCTACTACTGTAGTATTAACGGAATCAGCAGCCTAGACCTGAAATGACAATGTTTACTAGAAGTATACTAATTAAAAATGGGTGAACCCCAATCTCCCGACCATAGGTGTAGGGCGACACAATCTGTGGCTATGGTGACTTCAGTGACCAGTAGACTGTAAACTTTTCGCACAATTGAACAAACCTTTGCCATAGACTGTTTGTTTATTATACTACTCCATTTATTATGTAGTTTTACTTGTAAGATGATGTAACGAAAATAATGCATCTAATATTAACTTATCCATGTTAACCTAACTGTACAAGCACTCTCCACTCTCCTTGCTGACGTCTGCACCTTCTGCAACTTTGTTGTCAAAGCTGTGTTTGCTTAAATACATGAAATTTGTGCAAACATAGTTACAATGGTAAATATTTTACAGACATGTTTTCATATTTCATTTCTTTCCTCATTTAACTTCCAAATAATAGGAGGTGCTTATAATGACAAGTACCAAAAAACAAACAACTTTAAAAAAAATTTAAAAACTTGATTTATTCTGTCATTTAGTAAACACCGATATTTGTCATAGAAAATTTTCTTTGCAAACCATATCAGTCTTGATGAACTCTTTACTTAGATATATAAACCACAATTTTATGATTCAGAGTAAAGGAGTTATTGTGTTTCTCGTTCAACATTGCTTTTATAGGGAAAAGAACAATTGAAATTGACTCCAACAAGGTTTGCCCATACTCACAAAGTAAATGAATGATGATAAATGTGGAATTTTTATGCACTTGAAAAATATTTGGGGGATGCTACAATTTGTCTGACTTAAGGCCGATTAAAGCATAAAAAAATACCCACAATTCCATAATAGGAGTGAATTTCACTGACTTTCCAGCTACTTAGCCTGTTCTCCTGATAAAAACTTTTCCCCTGACTTTCTAGAATGACAACATGTGTGTAAGACTGTGTATAGGAGTAAATACTCACACACTTGATTGTTGATAACCTGACACTCTGGACAAACCAACATCTCTGAGCTTGCCTACACTGCTCAACCATGCTATATGTAACCTGCTGATCACATTTTCAGAAATTTTTGGCAACCCCAACAGGTTTGGAATTTTGGCCGTTAGACACAATTTCATTGCTACAGTGGCCACTAATCATTGTACCCAAGACCTTTTTTGATAGGGCGATATTACAACGTTTGAAAGATCTCTTAAAGTCGTTCCAATGCTATGGACTACTTTCTTCACTTCAACTGACTTTTTACAGGTGGCAAGGTGAGGTAGAACCAACTCTGGAAAACCCACATTCACAAAACTCGGCAGTGCCTTAGTCCTCAATGAGACAAGATTGAGTGTGTCAGTGGCATACCGCTCGTAGTGGCGACGGCAGCAGGTGGCGGCACTGGTGCTGGTCTGGTCGCCACCCATCTCCTCGTACACGTACTTCCACAGCCGGCTGGAGGTCACCGTGTCGTAGCCGCCCAGGTGGCGCACCTTGCTGTACAGCTTCCACAGATTCACTGCAACAAACATCAAACATGAATATTGAAGTGTGGTTGTAGGGTTCAAAAGTGTCAACAAATAACAATACATGCCAATAAATTGTTTTAAAATTTTAAGAGGACTTGCATTGCTAAGTTGGTACGAAATTGTTATACTAAGGAAAAGGTGCTACTACTTATTGGATTCTCTTAAACTAAGTGGAAATGCGTTGTAATTGCAGAACTGAGTTAACCAAAACAGCCGTCGGCGTCACGTCAATCAGAAATGCTTTTTGAATTTTTTGTGTAAATATTTTTTGTATTTCTTCCTTGTCTCTTGAGTACCACCTTAAATGCTCTCGCTTACCACCAGTGGTTAGAGCGTAGCACCGGTTGAGAAACATTGAACAAAGGGTTTTCCCAGTGTAACTTTAGAGTTGTGACGGTGGACGGTCGAGCAGTCGTATACTCACGCTCTTTGAAGCCAATGGTGGGGACCCTGCTGATGGGAGTCTGGCGGCTCCGCATGAAGGCGTGCAGCTTGGCCAGGAACTCTTTCTCCTCGAAGCCAGTCTGAGGGCCTCGGTGGCCCCGTCGAGGAGCCGCCACCAGTGAAACCTGCTTTACCGGCGACACCGACTTGGCCTGCAACATCGACAACACAAGGGTTAGTCACGCTTGCCTAGGCTTACCATATGTACTGGTATTTCTCACCTGTCCTGGTGTCAAACCCGTTTATGGTAAAAGTCCCAATTATAGTAAAAAAAACTGGAAAAAAATTAATTAATAAAAAATTTTAATTTCTTAAATTTTTGAAGAAAACTATTTCTAAAACAATCTACAATTGTTAATAGCATGACCAAAGAATCATTGATGATTATAGAAAAGAAGTTGTAGATGCAAACCAATTCTAAAATCTAAGTTTAAAATGACGTACGAAGGATTAGAAGGTGAATACACCCAACTAAAATCTTAATCCCCTTTTGTCTTACCAAAGGTCCCCGTTTTATGTTGCAAATATTTTAAATTTTTTATTTCTCCCAAGCCTGAATATTTTGCTGTTTTAAAGTCTAACACTGTCGACAAATATTTTTAAAATTTAAATTTTCACAGTACGTAAAACTCTTTTAATTTATTAATATTTTATTCTATGGAATATAACAATTTACAATTGTTAACTTGTACAATTTACAATTGTAAACTTGAACCAATGAGACAGAACCAATTAAGTTGGGACTTCCTTACAGGAGAGTGAAAAGATGGCTCCCAAAATACATAAAGCAACATCACAATTTAATTCTTAGCAAAGAATTAAGGTGGTTGATTGAGTGGAAGCAGATGTTGAAATAGTTTTAGTTAACACTTTGATTTTTATATATACACATTTTGGTATTTAAGAAGTAAAAAGAAGTGCTTCCCATGGCAATTATTTTTAAATGTCTTGTACCAAGTTACCAAAATGCAATGCTTTCTAAATATAAAAATATACAAAATAAAACAAGAATATACCTTTGTGGAAGAAGATGAAGTAGAAACGGACGATGACTCAGATTCAGAATCTGAGGATTCTTGTGAAAGATCCAGAAGTTTCCGTTTTTTCCGAGGTCTTCCTTTAAGTTTTGGTGCTAAATTTTAAATAACAAAGAGAATTGTAATATAATAAAAGATTTAAAGATACAAATAGCATTTAAACAATGAACCGATAAAAAAACATCTAAACAAAGTTTATACTGTATGTCTAGAGAGCACAATACCGTATATAATTGTGAGACAATACTCTCATGTAATCTAAATGAACTTTCAAACGGTTGCTGGTCAGATACAACTACCAAATTACAAAATTTTGATTTAAGGCGTTTCCCTAAAACATAAATATTTAAATGTGAAAGGCTTTAATGTTTATGCAGTTTTTCATGTTGCGTGTGCTATGAAAACATTTCTTGTACTATTTACTTTGGCCGATTACAAAATATGGCAAGGCCATGATTCAATAAAATTATGGCAGGCCTAAGTCATCTAATCTATATATGATCCTGGTTGGTTTGTAAAATTTATCATTCATTTATATGTATAACTAATTTTCAATTTTATTTCACCCAAGCAAAATAAACATCCCAAAATTTGATGCAACTACATGACATTATGAATAAAAAACTAGAAGCAAGTGATAAACTTCGACAAAAAGAATTGATATATTACTCGAGCTATTTTTTAGTTAAAACAATTTTTTCTCGTCGCCTACTAGTAATTGATCTTTGTGATGAAAAACATCTTTAAAAATATAAAACTTTTTGTTTTCGCTATGCATGAGGGCATTTGTCACAATAGTTCTGGCCTATTATCCATAAGTCCTTGGTGCAAATCTCAATTAATAAATACCATACAAAATTGTGTAGGGTACTCAAATTGGAACTGTACCTCAAAAGGGAAACTAAGCCATTGGTTCAGGTTGCAAAAGTAGGCATTCGATCACATTAGAGGCACCAATGGGACCTGAAAACTTTAACAATAGAATTGGCTGGTGGTTAAATTTATTTTCATAACCCTTTAAACCCCAGTACTTGCACCCTGTTTTGTGACATAACTTCTCACGCAGGGGTCTGTCGGACCTCCATTTAAATAGTATTTATATTTTTCAGATAAAATATATTTGTAATAATTATGAAAATGGAGCATGCTACAGACATGTCTTTGTCAGTAGGCTATATTTAATAAAATTAAACGCTTTTACTCCTTACAAAATGTTTTCCCCTAGGTACTTAGGTTAAGGGGAAGCAAACGAAAAACCTGCATACTTGGGTTCCATTCAAGGAATCAAAAGTAGTAATTCTAAAATTGTTGGATAGCCTCACAACAGTTAAGACCTCATCAGTATTTCCTGTGCAGACAACTCACCGAGGTGGTTGCATAGCAGCTCATGCCCCTCTAGGTCCGGGTAGTCGAAGGTCTCCTTGCAGTAGAGGACGCGCGTGTTGCGGCACGGCACGGTGAAGCCTCCGAGAGCCGCCACCAGCGCTGTCCGCAGCCACTGGTTGTGCACGCCCTCCAGCCGCTTGAGGATACCCCGGTAGCGGCAGTAGCGGGGGAAGCTCAGCACTACCACGCCACTCGCCGTGTCCCAGTGTTGCTTCCCTGCAACACCCACACTCCACAGGTAATTATTCCCTCAGCCTACTGTGGCATGTACTTGTGGCAAGACTCGGTGCAGAATGTCTACATTTAATCACAGCTTGAAAAGTGTTCTTAATCCCAGTTTCGGGGCAATGATCAAGTTTGAGCACAAAATGATCCTATAATTGATCCTAAACCACGGGACAACAAGACAAGATTGTACAACTCATATTATGTAGGGTGCTCATGAACATCTTTGTACGGTACCCTAAAAATATCAATGAGTATTGGATGGTAAAATAAAAATAATTTCGGAGAAGCTTTTTTATTTGAAGTGTAGGCCTTTTGATTTTATTATGAAAAATTTTAATTCTTTCTTCACGTCTGATCCCCCATATTTTAAGTTGTTATTGTTGGGATTCCGATTCTGTTGGGTGTGCGTATTTGTTACTGACCAATACCAGCTGATTCATTTGTCAGGCTAATTAATTAATAGCCCGATGATTAAAGGTAGTTGGATAGAGTTTTGAACCTTCGAAAAGCTTCTAACTTTTTTTAGGTTCAAAGTGGCAACCTTTCTGTTATAAGGCGAGCTCTATAACCACTCAACAACCCAGCAAATATTTATTTAAGAACATGAGTTAATTGACGTTCTAGGTTATGGAGAACTCACCGAGTAAGTCCTTCTCCTTGTCGACCTCCGACAGGTCGATTGCCGAGTTGTCGGCCAGGGGAGGCACGATGGTGGCCGCGCGATCGTACACCGCTGACAGCCCCCATGACCAGTCCTGCGCCTCCGTGATCCATGTCAGCAGATCCTCTACCCGCAACACCACCTTCTCTGTGATGGCCAGCACCTCATGCTGCAACAACAACAACACGTGAGCAAAGCAAACAAGTTCGTCCTGATTACAGTGAGCAAAGATGCAGGTAGGGCAACTGAGCAAGGCGGACAGGCTTAAGGGGAGGATCTACCTTTGGCACGTGAACCTCAGTTTTTGTATGTTGTCTTCAGGTAGAAAAATATGAGTGAGGGAATTGATGAGCTATTATGACTTGAAATTTTAATTTTTCAAATAGGATTAAGAATATTCTTACGCTTAGATTACAGGTAAAGTCCAAAAACAATCAATTATAACAATACAATTTATGAATTTTAACCACGTAAATTGATAGATTTAATTTACTAAAAAACCATCCCCGAGAGTGAAAATCCACATGAGCCTGACAATGCAGAAATTTGTCTTCTGTATTTAATTTGTCTCATTTTTAATACATTTATGTTTTGGTATTTGTAAACAGATTTTTCCTTTTGCATGGCAGCTTTGGATCTGGTCTTTTATTTTTGTTTAAGAAAATAATTGATTACAATATAAATTTATTATTAATGTATAAATTATTTAATAAAATTAATTAACTGAGAAATATAAATATATTCTATTTCCTTGTAAAGATTATTAATTACATAACCAGAAAGTTCTTAAATAAAAAATAAAAAAAAATGTTTAGAAATTCTCTGAGTATGCAGGTTTGCTGCTATGTGGCTATTTTTAATTCAACATAAATATGTTTTTGTAAAAAGTCATTTTATAGCTTTTATTAAAAACCCATCAGAATAACTTGTGAAATTTCATTAAATTTATTGATCGATCCCCAAAAAATAATGAAATGTATGGTAGGAGTCAGAGTGGTTCCACATGGTCCTTTCAAGGGGAAATAACTCAAAATTTAGACACTCCACCAGCCCGTTAAATTTCTTCTGCAGGTGCAGGATCAGTACTAACACAATCTCGTCAATGGTTGTTAGTGTATATAAGTTAATCAACGATATTTAGTGCATATATAAGCAATGATAATTTTCAAATCAAACTGAAAATAATATTTATGGCTCATTGAATTCAACAATTTTGTATGAGCTAAATACACCTCAGTAATTGTAGCGTCACCTCTAAGTATTAAAACTTCAACTTTTGAAGGTTTCAAAAGTGGACAAATAATCTAGGCTACATTATTTGTCTATCTAAAACACGTTGAGAGAGAAATTAGTTCATGTTATACATAAGCGTAAATTATTCATATGGTGGCGGAAATCTGCCAATCATTCTAGTTTTGGGAAACATTGTAAAATCGCTAACACGTGGGAGTGGGATCCCATCAGCGTCAGCATCAGCAGCGGCGCGGCGGCGGCGCGGCGATACGGAGAAGTCGGCTGACGCGGCCGCGTGATGATTCACCGCCCGCTGATGGGTCGGCCAGAGCCACACAGTCACGTGGTAACCCACTGCTTCCCACCTTCCGTCATTATACAACACGGTGTACCACGCTCCATCAAGTATAGTGAAATCGTGTTTTTTTTTTTTTTTTTTTTTTTTTTTTTTTTTTTTTTTTTTGTAATTTTAGTATTGGTACAAATTTTTTCTTTTGAGCTTAACCGTAGGAATAAAACAATCAAGTGTCAGTCAACACCGCAATGTACTCCTAAAATATCTCCACTCAACGAGTGTCAATTTTTTATTTTAAAATAAACATAAACTAAAACAGTATACTGCATTTTATAATAGTTTAGTTCATTTGTGTAAACAATGATTAAATTTCAATGTAGATTAAAATTATGTAGATGAAATACCAAACAATATAGTTTTTTTAAAACATATTTTGTCTAATTGTCTAAATTTACAAATTAATTTTTAAAATTCAAAATATGTTCTACAACATAATTTTGGGATGCACACTTTATGCTGGAAGTAATGGAATTTACCTGTGGATTTAATATCGGGGTCAACGTGGGTAATTGTAAACACAAATTACAACCTTTCAGATAAGAATGATTAAAATATAGTACAACTAATATTGAAAATGTGATCAGTGTTATACACGAGATTTATTTTATGTAGGATGATTTAATACACTATTAATTTAGTGAAGGGGCAATCCAGGATCACAATATTTACCCGGAAGGCACAATATTTACACTTGCCCCACATTTTTGGGTAAATCTTAACTCGGGGGGGGGGGAGGGGGGGGTATTAAGTGAGGCACTACAGAAAAGGAAGGGAATTGTGAATTAAGTCTGATTGGAATGTGACAACATGCAAATAAGCATAAACGGTGCAAAAGCCGGTTTTTCCGAAGCGGTATGAAATTGTTAAAAAATCTGGTAGACGTAAAGTAATAGAAAATTTAGAATAATTAACTAGAAACTATTTTATTTAATTGGTCACATAATATGCTTACACAAGAGACAATAACTTAGAGTACGGTAATTATTTGATAAGTACGCTAAGACTGAAGAATAAAGAAAAGTCGTTTTAAGAAACAAAGAAACTCAAATTCACTTCATAAAATTATTGATAAAAAAAACAACAACGAACCCTGAGAAAAAAAAACTAAAATTACTTCGATAAAATAACTTTCCTTAAAAAATAACTGTACAGATATTATTTTACCTTTTAAAAAACTTAAAACAACTTAAAAAATCAAATAACTTAGTATTTGCCTACCACCCGCCTCCATCCCATTACCATAAACAGACGCAGGAAACTTGTATGTATCGGTAATTTGTCTATTTAAAACAATTTAACGAGCTCGTAAAATGCTACAGCTCGTAGCATATTTACAGTGGGAGTACATTTAGTCATTCAAGTGAAGCTAATTAGCGGTACGGTAGTACAATAGAAGAATGGGAAACCGAGGGTATAAAATCGGTCAATGAAGAAGAATCTGTGTGTTTAAATGAACACGACAAGGTGGGAGTTGGCCTTGAGGTTGGCGCGGCCGCGGTCACAGCCGCGCGAAGGCCGCCGCCGCTGCCGACTACACTAAACACTACAACACCAACACTAAACACTACAACACACCACACACACCACGGACCGACACACCATACACACGGCGAAGAGGACGTACAACATATAATAGCGGCCTACGTTGACGCGTACATTGTTCCTGCACTCACCATATTGTTACTGTTCACAAATTGTTAAAATCTTTTGTACTTACTACTTTTAATAACCAACATGGCAATCTTGGTCATGCGCTTCAACATATAAGCCCATATTTTTATGGATATTTGTATAAACCCAACCATGAAACAAATAAATGATTGATTAAGCATTTGAAACGTAGGCGCTGACACTGTGTAATTAATTGTGCGCAGACCACTGCAGGGAGGGGGACAGTTGTTCCCCAATGATATGATGAAAAATTTATACAAAAATCAAATTTTACTACAAATATAATTGTGAAATGAAAATTGTGACTTGAATTAAGCTTCCTTTTGTGGCCTGCATTTGTTAAAGCACAATAGTAGGTCTCATTGTAGGCAAAATATATTCATAAAATCTTGCCCTAATTGTATTTCATTCAAACAATTGTTTTTGATGAATAAGTTTATACCATCGTTAGTCGCCAATGATAACTGCGATTTAAATAATCTGAAAACAAATATAGCAAACGTTAAGTGTGTTAAAGGAAGCCATCTCAACAATATGGTCCACACCAAAACGCCAACAAGGCCCATTTCCGGCCCGCCGTGCACCGCCAAGCATAATGTTCAATGCTGACGGTCGGAAAACCACCTTCTGACTCATCATGTAAACACTATACAAATCTCACTATACAAGGAAAACAGATCGATTTTGCCTTGAGCAATGATTACAAAATATGTCCTGATTTTACTGCTACTATATTATAGCAATGTTTGTCCTTGTAATAAACTAAACTTAATGATAAATACTTTATTTTATCTTAAATAGAGTAACGAAATTTTTACAAGACATTATTTTCTTTCAATGTTTGAACGTGTATTGTTATTGGCATAATCAGTTTATTTTGCAATTTAATATTGAAACCAAAACATTTAGAGATACTTTTTTTATTTGTAAAAAACGTTAAACTTTCTAAATAGTATTGAGATTATGAAAAAATTCTTAATAAGCAAGGCACAACTGATGTTAAGCATATATAAAACGCCTACGTCAAACAAACAATATGTCGTATTATTCAAGTGTTGTTTGGCGTAACCTATGTTATAAATATGGTAGGCTATGGAATACGGTAGTTCTATAACAAATGTTGTATTGAACTACCAAAATTTACAACATGTATTTTCACAATAAAAAAATCCTCTCTTCTCTTTTATTCCAGATTCCATTAATCAATAAAACAGTTAATTAATGTTGCATTGTGTAGATTAAATTCAAACAGAAATAAACAATAATCGCTTTTAACAAGTTAAATTCAACCATTAAATTGGCTGTAATATCAAGTAAATACGGGCTGGCGGAGGCTGACTATTTGAATGTGTAGATTAAAATTCAAATTGCTTCCACGTTAATGAGATTCTGGCGCAGGGTCTGGTGGGTGGAGGGGCGCGAGAGGGGTGAGAGGGGGTGCGAGGGGGGCAGGAGGGGGAAGTCCGCGCGTGTTCTCTCGCATGGACCCCCTCCCCGATACCCAACAACCTCCCCTCCTGGCTCTCAATCTTCTCTAAACTGATCCGTAGAGATACACTATGTATTGCAATGCAATACGATAATATAATGCATGTGTACTTTCCACTCTGAGTCATTTTTAATTTTACTATGAATATGACTTTCCAATTATCTATTTTCAATAAACATCTGAGATCTATGGTTTAGTAATTAATATCAAATGTTTTTAAAGGTCTAACTTTCGATTAAACTTATTTTTAATCTATTTACCTTTTTTGCATGCACCTGACTAGGAAAGGAGGAGTATTTCAGAAAATATTTTTAATAATACAAAACCGCTATTCATATTTCATCGCCATTTTAAATTGAGTAACCACTGTTTTGACGTACCGGTTACAACACAGTGTTTGCGCCTCTCCGATAATTGGATTGAAATTCATTTAGGACTTAGCCTATAAATAATTTTACTGCAACTGAAAATTTTATTCCACACTCACTGAATCTGCGAGTGGTTATGTTCTCCATGTCTTGGATACAAATTTGGTATCGATGATGTAGGAAGCATGGAATGCGCTATTGCTAATTTTAACGAGGCGTATTCAATTATAAGGTTACAGTGGAAGCACTTTGAAGCCTTGCATAGTTCGAATAAATAACACCATGAGCTACACAAGAAAAGAATAAATCGTAAAACTTGACTGACACGACAGTAATAGATTATTAGCACTAACATCCATTTTACTTGATCACTTGTTGAGAACGCAACCAGTAAATATGCAGGATGATGAATGGTTTTTACTTTCTATTTCTTCACCCTACCCAGATAAATTTCCTTTCTACAACGGTCACCCAGGTCGTTATGTCTATCTGGGTTATGTCTATCGTATAATTTATTTTAGATCTCAACTAGTACGGATTATATTTTTAACGGAATATTCGAACACATGGCTGCACCGACCTGGAGCTGTAAATGACTATAGTATTGTGTATCTTTGTTCTCACAACAATCTAACATCAGTAACATCTGCTGATCACATTTCACAATTAGACAGAGTTAACTTATGAGGACAAGCATAGGCCTACCAGCCACAAAAATACTTTCACTTTCCAACGCTGTAGCTGCTACATTTCGATCCGGCTGGTGCTGTTGTAGGTCCGGCCATTTTAAGCTATATCCAACAGTAGGCCTATCCAGATGACATCTGCATCGACATCAGCGCAGTATAGGCCTAATGTATCGCCGGGCACGAAGGCTTGAGACCCCGATATCATTCTGTTTCCTACTAGAGATAAGTGACTTGTAAACTGAAAGTTTATCAGTGTTTACTCAGTAACGATATTCAACACCTGGTTGTTTCATAAGCTCTTTCAACACTACAATCTGGCTCTTGTCGCGACTGATATCTCTCCAACATACACAGCAACGTAGGCTATACAGTGTTCAAAATATGCAGTAGACCAGGCCTACATTGCCAATGCAAAATCTTTGCCTTTGCCCGAGTTGAGGAAATGAAAATCATAGTAGGCCTACAGTATAATGAATATCGTGCATGTTTTATGGATAGAAATAATTGTTAAGATATTTTTTAACAGGAAACACAAAAACAATATTGATACAATAACTTTAAAACGCTCAAATTTTTAGGAGGTTAGTTTGTAAGTTAACGCGAGTTAAAATCCTTTAGCCTATAACTTTGTACGTTGCACAGAATCATGGGCTGTTACCGTAGCTGTTATAAGTACAATTAATTGAATATTGCTTGCTGAGTACAGTGATATTAGAGTCTAAAGATTTGACAAAAAAAAAAAACAAACAAAAAAACACGATCACGAGAGAATCGAGCCGTAGTTTTACTTTAGATAACTTTATTTGAAACACCGAGACGGCGCGTATTTTAAGGTATGATTAAAGTATTAAAGGTGGGTGGGATGATTGTGATGGATCAGATGAGGAGTAGCTTTGTTGCTGACAAATAGCAGCTGATTCATTTGTCAGGACCATTAATAGTCGAATGACCAAAGGCAGCTGCATCCGTATCGAACCATCATTAAGGACTACAATAACGTTTTTAAGGATCGAACCGCGCGACCGCCTTCAGATTCAAGGGCGAGCTCTATAACCACTCAGCTACCCAGTCTATTTAGTAAAAGAGAGAAATAATTTCTCCTAAAATTTAGAACTTTTCATGGAAATACTAGTGTAAACGCTGCTCGAGTTCGAACAGTTTGGTTTAGATATTGTAAAAATAATAAAACTTAATTAATATACATTTTCTAACAATCCAATATTGTGATTAACAGTAAGTTTAATCAATCAGAATTACACTTAGCCTATTTACAGCTGTAGATTAACAGAGGTAACCCAAAAACATAGCTGTAGATTAAAGGGTCCAACCCAATCACAGGGAAATTTAATGGGAAAATTTCAATCAGGTTGAACGCGCCTTTATTTTATGTCTTATACTCATACATTTTTTGGGAAACAACTACAGACCAAGCCCTATCTATCGTAACGACACAAAAAACTTGTAAATTGGTTGTAGGCTAAATTGTATGAGTTCCTCCATATTAATGTTATAATTTCTTGAGTAAGATTCACAGTTCTTGAATCGAGGACCGACTACACATTCTTTAAAATACAAGTTAAAATATTATTGATTAATTTAATCTAAAACTTAAAGAGGTTGATTAATTGATTAGGTTAATTGCGGTGGTTTAGCAAAAAAAATCAGAAATAGCAAGCATAAAATTTACAAAGGGAAAGTAATACTGTGCCAGATGTAAAACAGAGAGATATTATTGTTGCTCCAAGTGTACCAACTGTGAGGAGAAGTGGGGGGGGGGGGACTTGGCGTTGGGCCAACGTCAGTTTTAGAAGAGGCCGTGCAGTGGCAATGGCACTGTTGTACTACTGCACCGGAAAACATCGTCACTCTCACGCCATCAATTGATGGTGATAACGGAGCGCCAACAGTAGAGTATTGTTGATACGCCCAGTCATAGGACGTGACAGAGATGATAAGCTGATAGGACAACAAGCTGTACAATTTTAATATCGAGGCAACTTATTGTCATACAACTCAATGTAATTGTTTTATCTCGCTTCATATGAAAGGAGTCATATTTATTCTGCGCTGAACTAGATGTCTCGAAAGAGTACAGAGTTAGCTTTCAATGTTCACTACGGAATGATCTATTTTCTGGAGACAGATTATTATATTAAAAATTTATATCAGGGTCCATAGATTAATTATGTTTAGATATTAAAACTAGACAAACTGCATTCGAGAAATCCTGGTAACAAATTATAAATACTGCCAATGTTATGATAACAGGTCTATGATTGCCAACATTTTATCAATTAGAACACGTTGTATTCTATAGTTTTTTTGACGGCGTATTTCACTAAGAAAATATTAATATTTTCTACAAAGAGTATTTCCGTTTGCTTGCAAAATTTCCATCTTATAACAAATATAATAATCGAAATTTCCAAAGTCATGCGATAATTATTCCTACATTGCATCAATATCCTGGTTTTGACAAGCACGAATTACGCATTTGAGTAGTTTCTTTGTGATGAAAAACTAAACTTGACTGAGTAATCTGCCAGTGTGTAATACTGTAACTGAGTTGCTGGCAATCAGAGAGCTTCCTGTTAGTCACGCGTTTAAAAGTGAACTTATCAATGCAGAGCATGTTTGTGACAAACTTTGACCATAGAGCACATTAAACCGATCTCTCAAAGACAAATAGTCTTTATCACTACATCCAATTGATTACAATTAAATGGTTAGTTTACACACTCAAGTACCGTTGGATTCCACCATATTTTATGGACGTGAAGATGAACGATTTTACTGATTGTCTTCAACAATAAAGTTAGACTAATGACAATGAACAATAGTGTTCTACCTAATGTCAATCTGCAAAATCCACCACAAGATTCAAATCTTGCATACTTACAGTACGTATGACAAATGTAAAATTTTTTTATTTATTTAAAGTAAAAAAAAAATAAAAAAAAAATAAAAAAAACAACATAGAACCAACGAACCAACATTGAAACGCTTAAAATATGAAGATTTCAACGGAAGACTCCCCTATGTGGAGTCTGTTCGGACCCAGCCTGAACATTTTTTGCTACCATAAGGACCTCTGCCCCCTACAGCTCACTATTAAGACATTCCGGGAACCGAGCCTTTCCTTTCAAACATTTTGAGCCATAAATTAAGCTGAAAAATCAGTGAACAAAAAAGTGTTACAGAACGTTCAGTTTTACAGGGGTTCAACATTTGCATTTTGTAATGGTATCGTAGTTGAAATTCACTAATTCCAATTTAGGAGTGCACTTTGAACAGAATAAGCACACTCCAATATTGTGTAGAATAAGGATACTTTATAAATTAAATACCGCTGTTTTTAATTATTTTTTAAGCGTTAATCCATATAATGCGATAATGAATACAGCACTTTTATAGACAACCAATTAATCATTCAATCAAGAGAGAGAACAAAAGATGTCAACTTACCATGCATATATGGTGTGCCAAAACGACAAAGTGTAACAAATATATGTGTAATTTAAAATATTTTTACGATTTTTTTTATATAATAGAAAATTTTGAATTTTATCAATGTATATGCATGATAAGTTAATTTGCTTTTATTTTATTTTATTTAAAACATGAATTTACAATGAATTTTGGTTGAAAAGATGATTCCTTAGAATTTGAACTGAACTTTTCAGAACACTTGAAATTATAATTTTGTCCATTGCTTTTGGTAGTTTGAACGTCTTTCGAAATTTCAAATAGTTTTTATTTAGTGTTCCTCTGGAGCCGAAAAGAAGTCCAATAACATATATATTTTGGATTTTGTATTTTTCCTGAAAATATGGTATTGTTGGCTTGTAAATAGTCTTTTTTTCTTTATCAACTTCCTCGGGCTGTTGAAGATTAGTTTCAAAACGGATAGTGGGGTCAATGATAAATCCTTTATTTTCTCTTCTGTTGATCGCTAGAATATCAATTCTTCTTGTACTCCCACTATCCGAAATGCATTTTATTTCTTCATAAACTTCCCAGTTTTCCTTCTTTAGTTCTTTGGCGATGATACTCCTTACTTCATAAACTTATGTCTTTTGTTAACTAGTAGTTCTTTGCATTTGAAGTATTTACGGTTGTACTTTCATGTCTTTAAATTCCTCAGCTAAGGAATTTTACTGGAAATTTTTGTACAGAAAGCATTGATGGTACAGAAATGACTGTTAAATACAGATGTTTTACATTATTGTAGTACTTGATTGAAGCTTTTCAGATGAGAGGTTATTCAAATCGATTATACAAGCCGACATTTGATCCTTATAAATATTAATTAAAAATTTGTATTGTCGAGGTTATATTTACAAAGTAAAAAATATGCAGTGTTTACATTTCTGTTATTTACAAACAATGCTTTTTATAAAATTACAATTTAAATATTATGCACCTCAATAGTAGTTTGCATTACTAGTCTCGAAAGTGACTCAATGCGGGGAGAGGATTGCATTTACGCGCGAGGCGGAGCCGAGCAAGCCGAGCAAGCCGGGGCGAAGCCCGCAATGACACTTTTGAGACGAGTATTCAACATTATTTTTCATTACAATATCGAAAAAAATTGTAAACAACGTGAATATTTTTGTTTATTCAACTTATAACAAGGAAAAAACGTAACGTACTCATAAGGCGTAGTTTCCGTGCTTATTTCTATGTAAATATACGCAAGGAAACTCAGCGTAATGCAACAGCTGATCGGTCTGCACCGCAAATCCCATAACGGTTACTTTCCGTGCACCACAAATGCACAGAAAGTTAGTCATGTAATTTTGCCGTGCAGTAGCGGGAATAGCCTACTTTCTTAGCTCATTTTACGTTTATAAAGTGTACTTTCGTGTGTAAAGTAATGAAAAATTAATAAATGAATAATAATATACTTAGCAAACAGTTAACTTTTCAGTCCTAGGACCTAAAAAATATTACAGCTGATTTTTCAGTCCTAGGACAAAAAAGAAATGGGGGTTTTTGGTACTATTAAGAAAACAAAAAACAAACTGATTTCGTGCAGAATGATAAAAAATAAATTAGCAGACGTATTTTATTTTGTATTTAAGAACCGCCAATATAAATTTAATTGTTTAAGACATGTTGTTGTTCTAATAGGTAAAACGACCTTTCTACCCATTTGAAATATTGAATCGATCTAGCAGATGCACGGATTGTGCACGTGCTCGGCATGGGACCGCGAGCGGCGGAGAGGAGTGTAGCTGTGCTGCTGTGGCGGTGCGGAGCGGAGATGCAGGGCCGAGACCTTCACCGCTCCTGCGAGAGGTCATCTCCACTCCACGAACACAAGCGCGCACACACACTCTCACACAGCTGCGACCGATTATCGCTGACTAACTGATACTGAGTTGCTGCAGTTGCAACAATTAGTGTAACGATATCACATAGTGTGTTTGCTTTTTAGGCTATTTATCACATTTGTCGCATTACGTAAACGTACTGGTACTGGTACAGTAACAAAAATAATAAATGTAAAGAAATTGAAGCGTTACCAGTAGGAACTGGTACGGTTGAGCGAATTTAAATGTTAAGTTGAACATGGTTTAGTTTATTAAATGTTTTAGTGACATTAGCATACAAAATGTATTGATTAAACTTTGCATACACTCAAGACAGTTCTTCTAACATTGCGTGGAGGACAAGTTACATTCGTTCATTAAAATTGTACATTGATTGTACTGTGGAGTGCACATGCACGAATTGCGTGGGCAAACGCACGGAACGGTAAACGACATACGAACAAAATGTGTATGTAAAACGTGATTAATAATGAACTATGTACTATAAAAAAATTATAATGCGGTATGTCTTGAATTCAGGAATATTCTCAGATTGATTTTAATTTTTAAGCGGTACTCTACCAGCCCCTTTTTAGTTTTGATAGTTAAAAATTACACATTAATTTTTAATTAACCCTACTGAGAATTCGTAAATAATTTAAATTTAATTGGCCTCCATCTCCATAAAGAAGATAACCCTCCCTGTATTTAAATTACTGAAAAAAACACGTAATGGTAAAATAAATACAGTAGTTAGTAATAAAAATCAAACTACGTATTAAATTTATAAAAGAAATAGTTTTATTAATAAAACACACAAACATAATTTGGTTCGAAATACAGTACAAACTCTCCCCACGAAGCCTCCTATTCCCCTGTTCCCACTCTGATACGATATTATGCGCCATGTTGTACATTATTAATGTAGATTGATATTACACGACTTAGTGTTACCTAAATCGTTTGGACGTATAAATTAAATAAAAATACCAGCAAATAAAGCTTGATTTAATAAACATATGAAGAACAAGGAGTTGGAATTTAATATAAACAGTATTAGAGAGATATGTAAACAGACATGTAGTTATAGTGGAGGGGAGGGAGCTCTATATCGATTCAGAGAAGGCCCTCCCCTTCTAAACGTGTAGTAGACATACAGTAATTCACCTCAGCTGCAGCGATGGTGATGGCACGGGCCGGCACCGAAACTTAATTGTTTCCAAACTTGTTTAACTACGTTGAAACTAAAGCTGTTAAAAATAATAGTACCGTACCGTAGATAAAATAGAACTTCTCCGGGTGAAACAATATCAATTTATAATGCAATTACTCTTTAACCCCGTTTTAACTTCACAATAGCATTACAATCACAGTGACGATAAAATAACTTCTCTAATTTCTTTATTTATTTCACAATTTTTTAATTACTCAATTCAATTTCCTAATTATTTTAAAACATTATAATTACAGTGTCGTTGATTTTTCTGCTATTCATTACCGCTTCTGTTTCTGCTACTTGGTTCGTAACAGAGTGAGTAAATACACAACATTCGAGTGTGAGAGGCGATGAAAGGCGTAGTAGTACAGTATGCAGAAGCCTTTATCGATTATCACTGCAACGCAAACAATACGAAGGAAAAATTATTCATCTCCGCACAACTAGGTCACGCTAATACATTTCAAAAACGAATTGCTTCAATAATTTTAACATTTATAAATTAACATGAAAACAACTTTTTGTGTCTGAAAAATTTTCTCTACTTTGTGAAAACAAAAACAACGAACAATACAAAATTTTCAGTCTAATTGACATTTTTAATTAGCTTGCGGTAGTTGATTTCACGAATTAAAACTATACGGGTCATTATCAAATTAATGGCCAATTTGAGTCTCTGCAGGAAAAAAATTACTAAAATAATTTTTTTCATGCAAATGAAGCTTTGTAGAAATGCTAAGTATATTATTAAACATGATCTTGCTTTAAATAAAATTATTGGATGAAAATAAATGTTTAAAAAAAATCAATATGTGTCTAATTTTCCCCCTCGCTCACTGTCTCCATGCCTCAGAGTCTAAGTTCTCAGTTGACAAAAGCCATACAAATTTACAAAAAATAACTATGTAAAATACCCATGATTTCCATAAAACAGTTTTATTTCGAAATCAAGTAATAACATTATTGAAATCAGATCGATTTCAGAATAATTCGCTATTATTTTATTTCCATGTCCCCAGAAGACCAATAAAAGTGTAGCGATGTTTTGAATTTGCCGCCAAAACGGCCGCCGCCGTCTCGTTTCGTTTCTCCCGTTCCGGTCAGTAGCGCTCGGCCGAAGTTACGTGAAAGACGTGTTGTGGACGGCAGCATCGTAATCGTCATATTTAGGTTATTATTATCACATTTCAGTTAAGAAATCGTGCGTACATCAATTGCTGTTCCCCCTCGCTCACTCCTCATAACTCATTTATAATTATAACAGCAAAACTAGCAATGGTAGTTTTAGAACTGATTATGAAGCCGTTATAACCTCAAACAACGGGTTGCGCAATACTGCCGGTATAGTCGGGTAAAATTAAAGACCTTCAACATTTTCTCTTCGCTCACGTTCCCCCCCGCTCACGGATGAGTCGTGAATAACGGAAATCCCTTTGCTATTATCATCGTAATAATACATTTTATTATTACTTCAACTTGCATTGTCAATTGATACAACTTATTTACTTATTAGTTTTTCATTTATTATTTATCAGTTCCCCTTCGCTCACGGCGATTCCCCCTCGCTCACGACGTTTTTCCCCCTCGCTCACTCCCTCACAATCACATTTTCTGTATTAAAAAATATCAAATTATAAAAAATAATTTAAAAATTTATATTAATTGAAAGTTTATACTCTTTACTATCATTTTATTATATTTTTAAATAGAAATAATAAATAATCTGTCAAAATATCTGAAGTTTAAGTGAGTTTTTTGTGATTGAAAAGAAAATAAGGCACATTTTCTAGTCTAAAGAACACAATAATCAATATAAACTCGTTTTAACTTATGTAGGTGTTAGTAATTACATTTACCTTCAGCATTCAGTTTATAACTTTTGACTTTACAATTTTTTTATCACTTTTTTATCAAGAAAAAAAAAACGTGAGCGAGGGGAAAATTCTGTGTGTATCCCTGAAATGAAATCAGGAAAATCAGTCTTAAATAAAATTTTTACGCTCTGCTATGTGTAAGGTTTTATTCTGTAGTTCATTTACTTTGAACTACTAATAAATAACTTGTGTTTGAATTTTATTTTTTAATTTTTTTTACCTTTCTCAAATTGGCCATTAATTTGATAATGACCCATACACGTGATTGAAGCTTAAAACGTGCTAAACTTTTATAAATTTTAACACAAAACATATAAGTATATTGTAATTATTTTTATAACAAAAGGGTAAAACAATAATTTTCAGAAGTGGTATTTTCCTCAATTTTATTTATTTACACATAAAAAAGTTCATTGATAAATGCTTAAGAGCTCGTTCAACTGAATTTTTAGCAGCGGATGAACTGAAAATCAAGAAAATAATGACAACTACAGAGCATAACAAGGAGGAGGGGTTTGCAGCGATCTCAGGTAAAATGCGAACAATAGAGCGTCGCCCCTGAATGCCTGGCCAAACACGAACCTACACGGTAACAACAAAATATGAAAACCGGTTTGTTTGGGTGTAAGGTGGCTCGGTACCGAGGACGGCCTCCCACCGCCGCCGCCACACCAAACACCACCAGCACCACCACCAGCGCGGCGGAGCCTCGGACTAAGTATAACTGGACCGAGCCCTGCCATGCAAAACTGAACCAAAAAACGTGGAAGTCTGGAGCCCGACGGGTGGCAAAAGGATCCGATGTCGCGGGACCCGAGCGAAGAAAATCCAAACAGCGCTTCATGTAACCTGACATTTAAGCCATTCTGAATTAAAGTAAAAAGGTTAAAATTATATAAAAATTTTCATCATGAAATTGTGAATCTGATGGTATGTATTTAAACTTTAAATGATCTGCTATTAATTTTTAATATTAGTTAAACTAAAATTCTTTTTAGTTTGTCTTAATTAGTGACACGACAAAAGTAGTAAGCGAGAAAGTTTTTTATTTTTGGGTCAGGTAAAAAGTGTCCGCGAAGAAGTTGTAGAGGACATTCCAAATAATTTTTTTATCTCAAGTAATCTTTTCTAACATTAGCCGTTTCCGCTACAGATAATATTTTATTTCAGTGGATTCGGCGCGAGCGCTGATTCTTGGATATCCGCGAGCTCGACGCAAGAGCGCGAACCACACAACATACACAATACCGTGCTATCAATAAACCCTATTGTCTGGCAAATATATATAAAAATTCAGTCAGTAATTAGGACACCGTGAAGAGAGGATGTAGTTGCTGTTTGTGATTAGTTTTTAGTTATGGCTATGTAGTTTTTATAGTTTTTTAGCTATGTAAAATCTTTAATTGCACCAACCGAGCTGAGGGACAGAACAAAGACCTGTCATTTTTCAGGTGAGCTATTATATACGAGTAATTTTAGTTTTAAACATCATAGTAATATTTTTAAATATATTTTAAATAACATGTTTTATATCACATATGTAGATTTAATACCAGGAAATCGCAATCGAGATTGTCATGTCAACATTGTTTTAAATGTAATTTTGTTAAGAGATTTTATTAAAAAATATACGTTGACTTTGTAAATGTGGCTACTCTTAAAAGTAAGTTAATATGTATTGCTCATTGTCAAAGCTTTAGAATAGGCCTAAATTGTTAACAATTGTAACCAAACGATCTATGAATTTGGTAAACAAGATAGAATTGCTTGCATGCAATGAACTGGGGACAAAGGTTTTTTTTTCAAAACATCTATCAGTAGAGGAATGTGGGGTTGACCCTCACTGAATAAAATTAATTAAGATGATAAGTTTAATGTTTGTTTGTTAATTCGTCACCATGATTTGGCTAAGAAAGCAACTGCCGAAGCAAATTTAATGTATCTCCAGGAACTAGACAAAAACTAAACAAGTTAATTCTATTTAGTCATTAGTCATGTTTAACAGGGATTGTAAATAAACAGTGTATGAGTGTTTAAGTCTTTTATTCTACCACCCATTTATCTCTTCAAACACCAATTTGTAGCAACCTGAAATAATGTTCCTCTCTGTTGTATACAACTGCACTGTAATATCAGCTCATATCATAACAAGTAGATGCGAGATAATCGCGCGCTCTTCCGCGAAATACTCAGACGCTCTAGAAAATAATTTGTACAAAGATATCTAAAGGTCTCACGAAGGAATGCTTGAGATAAAAAATAAAATTCAGAATCTTAGCTACAATACTCCCACTGACAGTTTTTATTTGGCCAAAAAATAAAAAACTTTCCTGCATCTTACTTTTTTCATGTCATTACTGAATTGAATTAAAAGTAAGTTTGATTAAACTATGTATTATTATTATTTACAAAACCTTTTCATAATCTATTAAATACTGTAAGAATCACCAATTCAAGCAGAAAATTTTAATATAAAGTTAATGTATTTATGTAATGGTTTAGTAGGTAAACATACAGGTTTAATGAAGCGCTGTTTTGGTTTCCGTCGCTCGCCTCCGCTGCTTTTTGCCACCCAATGGTCCTGAGACGTCCACGATTTTCGCCCATTGAATGCGCGGTCCAGTTATACTTAGTCCGAGGGCGGAGCCCGGCGACACCGACCGAGACCGCCACGGCCGGGCCCTACACCGAGATCGCGATCAATCGATTAATTATGGGGGGGGGGATTAAACACAGCAAAGTATGTCATTTATAGGGGAAAAGGTATTATAGGTCCTGAGTGCCGTGGGGAATTCCTTCAGTCAGGGCCGCCCCGAGGGCGGGGCGACCGGGGCAGTTGCCCCGGGCGCCGCGGCCAAGGGGGCGCCGCGGCCGAGGCGAAATCCCCGTTTTATTAAGGCTCAAACACTTTACAAAACTTGTAAAAATGCATCATTAAATATTTTAGAAACTAATGGTTCAGTAATATTTTTTATTAGTTTAAATGAAAATTTAAAACATTTAGGCTATGGTCAGAAATGAGTAGTGACTAATTTATTGTAACTATATACCTTTTTTTACAAGAAAAGTGGAAGAGTAGAAGTGAATCATTAATTTGGACTTTGGACAAGTTAAAATTAAAATCTTAAACATTTAGACTATCAGTCATAAATTAGTGGTGACTAATTTATTGTACCGCAACTATAAACCTTTTTTTACAATGGAAGTGAATCATGATAGCGTAGCATTTGGCTGCATGTAGGCCTATACTGGTCAGCTGATCTTATGAACTGAAAAAATGGCTCGAGCGCTCGCCTAGGGCCCACGAAACAACGATCCTGCTTACTTACCCCCATTACCTAATTGAGAATTAGAATTATAGAATAATTAGAGGATTAGCTAAAATTCGGCCACATCTGGTCATTTGACCAAAAATGTATGCAGGCCCGTTAGTTTCCATAGGCCCTGCTGCTTCCCAGACCTAGATCATGTGTTGTCTACAAATAAGAGTGTAAACAAAGCTTTATAGTACAAGTGAATTTGTTTAATTGGTTTATTCAAACTAACAGAATTAAAAATTTAGCTATGCACCTAATTTAATGCGCCTGACTGTAATTTAACAATTAATTTAGGGGGCGCGGATCAAAATCTCGCCCCGGGCGCCTATTACCCTCGGGGCGGCCCTGCCTTCAGTATCATCACAAAGACAAATTGTTGACAGAAAGATAAAAAAATAGAAGATATAACCTACACATTTTATCATTACAAAGAATTTGATGAAAGAAAGAGAAGAGAAAAATAGACATTTACAACCAAAGTTTTTAGAACCCGCCATCTTAGATTTTTATTCCTCTAAAGACTAATTTCAAATTTTAAAAATCAGCAATGCCTTAAATATCGGTCGAAAAAGATTCACCTTAATTTCATTTAAAAGTACATTTTAATATCCAGGGAACTGTGAAATAAAAAACATGGTTATAGAGCGATTTATAAGATTTACTGAAAAAGCGTCCATTTTCGAACAAAAAATTCTGAGAATACTTTGTTGTTTATTAATTAAACAATCAATAACATGAAACTTTTTATATCATAGAGCCATAGGTATTCAAATTTTCTTTAAAATTACATTTTGACCAATCTTTTTCGACCAATATTAAAGGCGTAGCGGACGGATGTTTGAAATTTAATAGGTATATTTAGGATTAGTCTTATTCTCTTATAGGAATAAAAATCCAATATGGCGGGTGCTGCAGACTTTTATTTGGTTAAGTTAGGCTTATAAAAAAGAGTGTTGTTGTGGCACTATTTAAAATTAAAATTTATTTTGTCCCTCTACGGTAAGGCATTCTTAACCACACTAATAACAACACCGATGTGCTACTTACACAACCTACTCAATTTCCTATCAACATCAAACGTTGTAACACAGTAGTTTTATAGCCCACCTCTTATTCATACAATTTTAATTATAAATAATAAAAAAATTTGAAATCTAATTTATCTTAAATCTTATAATCTAATTTTAATCATAATAAAATGACGTCCGGAATTTATAATGGTTTAAAGCTTTTATTTAAGCTTTAATTGATCTCTTACATTGATCGTTTCCTAACATAGAGCCTATATATTTTTAAACTATGGCAACTAAAATAAACAAATACATAGGCTACTACATAATTCAAGAATTCCGGGACCGCCAAAATTAAATTGTGATATTCTGTATTAGCCAAGATTTAACAGTTAATTTATCAACTAACATGAGTTTTTATTTTTAACTCTTACATTGCATCCAAACTTAGTCACACCAAATAGTTGAACTAGGCAAACCTGCGCGTACTTTAAAAAAATGTATTAATATAATACAGTCTATAAGAAAATTTTATCTGGATTTTAATGAATTAGCGAAATTTATTTAAAAATGCCTACACAAGACAAGGTAAGTTCATTCAAAATGATTACCGTATTTTCTCTGTACTCTTATTTGAGGAAATCATTGTGAACGATGTAAGGCGCTAAAATTAAAATTAATTTTTATTTTCCAAGTTATTTAATATAGTTTGTCTACGAATAAATTATTGTACTAGGTATGTACTGTTGTAGCTAAATCATCTAAGGTTGAAATAGTTCAGATAATTATGTTTTTAGATTTGTAATACTGAGGTTGCAACACACAAAGTTATTCGCAAACAACCTAATTATAACCATGAACTGTCATAAATACATTGTTCGTGCATTTTTAAAGACTTCAACATCATTATGTGAAAATACTTGAAGTTGAAATAAACAATATATAAAAAGGCTTATTAAAATCAGTTGGCCACATTGCCAAAAGCAAAGCGATAATCCGCCAGTAACATAGGAAGCAATAATAGAGAGGAGAGTTGGTCGGGTACAGTCCCTGCCAAGGAGGAGGAGGGTAGCCTGCTCCCGCTCTGAAGCTGACTGTCCAACATTGCTTGTGTGACTACAATCCTTTACCGACTTTCACTAGCCATTTATTTTAGCGGCACAGGCACTATTTTTAACATATGGTTAAAACACGTCAAAACACCCCGTTAGTTTGAGTAAAGAAATAGTGCAACAATGATTGAGAATTAAATAAAAAGTAGTTAAACTTATTTAAAAAAAAACTTTAGGTCTAATTAATTAAAATGTTGAAATAATATTATAGTAGGCATATACCTTTAATTGTTAATTTCGTAATCTTTATTTTTTATGGAAATGGACTAATTAACTGTTAGGCCCAGTTTAAAAGAAAAAAACTATAAAACACAAAATACCCCTTAGTCATACTTCAAGTCTCTTTCATTATCATTATGTACAAGTGGTACAGTTGGTGACAAAACTAGCTTAGATAGTATTATAAAGTACTATTTAAGCTAGTAGAATTTTAAACTAGTAAGTTATTATATTCCTTGTTTATGTAAGCCAAGTGCCCAATGAGGTTTACCTAAACCAATGAATACCCTAAACTCATGACAAAAAACTACCCCAATTTAAGGGTAAATCGTCGAGCAAGACTGTTAACTGCCGCTATACGCGGAAACTCACATTTTTTGGAAAATATATGACGGGTGATTTTTAAATTTTGTTACTTTAATGCTTTTTTTTGGTTCTGTGCGAAATCGATGGGTGGTCTAATAACGATGTTTTTTTAAATTGCAGACCTTTAGCATCTCCCTTCTTGCATCGTTATCTATAAACTTTTTACCAATCTTATTGCAGATTCTTGTTCTTAAGATTATATTGTACTCGTGTATCGTCTTATTTTTTCTTAGAAAATTGTTTTTAATACGTTAAAAAACTTGATACAAAAACGCTTATTTCAACATTATTAGCAAGCACCCTGCTTAGTAATTTAAATTAATATTGAAATTTTAAGACGATATCGGAGTACAAAATTATATTTCGAAAAGAATGACACCAAAATATTTGAAATCGGTTTACAACTGGGGCGACAAACACGGAGATTCTAAACCCTTGCATGCGCGCGCAGCAGATGGGTAGAGCGCACCCTTAATCAGCCAGAAAATTCTGTGGCCTTGAAAGATTGTGAATATTAAAAGAGAACAATACAGTTTATACAACAATACACATGTAATTTTATGGTAAATCTATTTACATTTTTACTCCCTCAAAAAATTCAAAAACCTTAGAGAGTAGAAAGACATGTCATTTAACTTAAATTTAAATATGTAACACTAAAATGGCCACATGGAGGTGTTTTTAAGTGCAACCAACGTTTTCAAAACAAAATTTACAACGATAAAATTAGTAACAGATGTCACTAGGACTCTTTTGCCATTAAAAATCGGGGGAAGCATGAGTACAGTAATAAAGTTATTCAGCGGACTTGAAAGGGGGAGAACATAAAAGAGGACATGTATTCTTGCAGTAGGCTACTGTGACAATAAAACTGATAGAAAAAACTTTATACTGATTTTGGTATTTACAAAACTAGACTTAATTCCTTTTGAATGGAAACAAACTTAGCACAACAAATAGGCTATGACCATCTTCCACCAAAAATATTTTAGGCTAGGTCAATATTTTGTGTTAAGTTACCATATCATTATCCTTCTAAATGTTTAAATAGAGGATTGTGAATCACTCATAGCATATTACCAATATTCTTTAATTGGTTCTAGCCTATTTGATTGTCTGTTGGTTACCTATTAAGGCCTAATGGTGGACCTGACATGCTCAATACGGATCGCAATATTTGGACTGATCCTGGTTCTCGATACGGATTGAGTAGGCCTACCGGTACATATGTAAAGTCAAATATTTATGTATGATCCATATTGACTGTGAAAGTTCAAGCCCAGTAAACAATACTGTCAATATTTATTACGATCCTTATCATGATCTGTATTGAACGTGTAAGATCCGCCAATGACTATATCACTACAAGCCCACACAATGCATCTTGTTGTAGGTAAAAATTTATGTTAATAGTTATTTTTATAAACATTTAGCCCAACACAACTTTATTAGCCTGATCTAGGAATCAAAACCGTCCTTAAAACAGGTGTTATGCAAGTTATTCAATTAAGGTAACTTAATTGGTATAGGTACTACCACAAACAGAGCAAAATATAAATAACTAGGAACTCGTCGCTTTTTAATAGGCTACACAGTAATTTCCAAATTAGAGAATGCTAGATAGGTATAGAATTATAAATTATTTAAGAGGTAGATAATAGCCTAACAATAAAAGGCAATGAATGACGTTGCGAGAATAAGAGATGTAATGTTAAAAAGTGATAGATAGAAGAGCCATAAAAATCAATGTCAAATCCAGAAAAATTAATAGAAAACTTTATCTGATGCAAGAACAGTCTATGAAATTATATTTTTGCAGGGGTGCAGAATATGTCCAATCCGGAGATCCAGGATCGGGAGAAATTTCAAGTGCCAGGGGAAATTTAAAAAAATTAGGCCTATTAATTTTTTTTTGTTGGTTGTGATTTTTTTCTTAATAACTAAAGTTAACACTCAGCATCTAATCAAGATAGATATAAGTATTAAGAAGTACTCGTAAGTAATTTTGCTTTTATTTTAATTAGGCCTACTTGTGTTTTAATATATGAAACTAAAATTCAGAAAATCATTTCATGTATCATTATAAAATCATTATAATCTTGGGGGAAATTTTTATCCGTAACAGTATTCCTACAATAGGGGGAAATTTTTGGAGTCAATACATTTTCTGCACCCCTGTATTTTTTCTTTCTGAATATAGTCATAGTCAAGGCCATTTGGTCTCTTGCCTTTCTTTAGCGCAATACACATGATGCAAGTAATACAGGCCTTAAATCTTTTTTTCAATTTCCTTGCTTTTTATGTAGGATATTAAAAATACATTTTTCTCATTAAGCCTAATAATTAGTAAACTTTTTAGAAAACAATATGCCTACATTTTCAATGGAACTAGCTCTCAGGAATATACATTATAGGCTTAGACATTCCAAGATAAAACAAAGAACAGTTCAGTGTGTTTCTATCCATACCCAACCTAATTTAACTATGTTGGCTATTATTAACTTATAATTTATCTGTGTGTTCACAATGAATCCTGATTTATTAACGTAGGCTACTCATCAAAACAATTTTCAAGTTTTCATAGGTACAGTACAGTTAAAGTTACTCGTAGATAGGTAACTTATGTCTATTAAAACATAACTTAATGTGAAAAAAGGTGTTACTGCACCTATAGCTTAACTTTTAATATAAGCCTTTGTCAACATAACAACTACCAAAGTAAACCACAATGGTTGGATTTTAAAACTTTGATAAGGCCTTCGAAATAGCTTCGGAACAAAATTTAGCGTCTCAAAAACAACAGCCCTATCTTCTAAACTGAATTTATAGTTATATATTTCCTTCAAAAGTTAAGTACATCCCGTAGTACTAACTAATAACCCACGCATTACTGACATAAACTAATTTATTTTATAAGTTACTGTTTTAGGCCTAGGACTATGTCTAATTGTGAAATAAATCATTGAGTTAAGATGAATTGAACCTTTAGAGCAGGTGCTAGCGCAAATTTTGACATCCGCTTTGCTTAACAACTACTAGTTAAAGCCTCTTTCTATACTAGAATTCGGTAGGCCTATAGGTAAACTGGATGTAGTTAATGCTAAAAGGAACACCCAACAGAAGGTTGAAACTGAGATTTAGGTACGGTATGTACCTAAAGTTAACACATAGGTCTAGCCTAAGTTTACAGTAATTCTAATTCTCAAATTAGTATCAGTTAAACTTTATATTAAGGTAAGAGTTCAATGCTCTAGGCCTACAATTGATTTTTCACAGGTAAATTTGTTTATATGAGTGTCCATATTAAATTTTTGATGCAAAATATGGGATGGTTCCGTTTTGATTTAAATTTAATTGGGAGTATTATAGGAGTAACCAGGTAGGCTATAGTTTGGTTCTTTTTTTGTTTGATTATAACTTAAATTGGGATAGAAAAACGAGAAGCTTGGTTCTTTTTGTAAATAAATTATTTTCTATTTAAAAGAAACACTTCATTTGGTAAAAATAACCAAGAGATTTGATTCTTTTTGTAGAAAGCAAAACTGCAAAATTCAAACCAGCTGTTTTTTATAACATATTAAAATGTGGTACGGTACTACCATATATGTGGGTTGATTATTTTTTTAATAATAAAGACTGCTGAGACCTACAACCTGGTTGCCATAATAAAAGAAAAAAAACTTGTTGGATGGTTCCTTTTTGTAGAAATACGTCACTGACATAAAATTCATAACAGAAATTGTGTTCTTCAGCAATAGGCCCTAGTTAATTTTCTTCTCGCATTTTGTAGTAGTCTGACTTGAAACATGCAATAACATAAACCTAGGTAGCCTAAAAACTTTAAAGGGATATGTATTTTACATTCCCCATCAAAACATAGAAAATGTCACTAGCGTAGATACACACAAAATAAAAGGGAACTGTAACTTCAGTTTGATGTTCTTATTAAAAAGTAATAATTAGGCCTAATTATGACGATAGGCAAATCCAATTTAAAAAGGGAGGGACCAAGTTTAGAGTAGGCAGACCTATAACTAACTTAATTTAATCATAGGCTTAAAAACTTGGGTCTACATAAATAATGAATGGCAATGTTCTTAAAACCACTTAAACAATAAATAAGTTAATGCTAAATTTTGATTAAAATTAACTCGTACCTCCCCATGGCAATCACTTCTTCCTTCAGGTGTATTTTCTGGTAAAATATAAAGACGTAAACTAGCTAATGTCTGTTCACTGTTTTTATCTTCCCACAACAACTGAAGTTCACCAATGCTCACTAAGTCAGAATCATTCCATAATTTAACGAAAAAAAATTCACTAAGTGCCAATATGTTAGTTTTTCCATGTTTAGAATACTTAAATGCTTTATAAAATGTATAAGGGCCATGTTGCCCGCAAGGTGCACCAATTAATTTAAAATCCATTATCACAATCACAACACAAACACTTTACTCGCCTTCAGAATTAAGTTGTTGTTATTTATTTTATAAAAACAAATGTTTTTGGGATGGCATTGTCGTGACGCACTTTTACAGGCAGCGCTGTAGGCTACGCACAATAGGCGGTCTTAAAGGAATGAAAACGATAGCAAGTGTCAACATTAAAAAGGAAATAACACTTAATTTAGGTATTATAAAAATGTTTTTATGTTTTGTTCACATTCAGCGTCCTTAAAAATTGCACTACACAAAATTTCATATAATTTAAGATTAAATAATTAAATAAAATTAAAAGAAATATTAGAGCTCACAAATAGCACGCCACAAGCACATCACTTTGTATTTTACTCTAATTATGTGACGTCACCGATACTGTACCATACCCATAATGCTTTGAAGTTTAAAGCCAAACAAAACAAAACACTAAAGTGGGGTTAGTACTAGTTTTTAAATTTGATTATCCTGACAAAGGAATCATTTTATTTCATAATGTATTAAAGAACTAAACAATGCGGTTTATAATATAAAACTATTTCTGATGGCAAGTTATGGTGTTTAAATGACCGATTTTGGGGGGTCAATTCAGCATCAGACGACATTTTATTTATCATAATCTGCAGCATACGGTACCTAATAAACTTAATTAGTAGGCCTACCTAGTTTTGATTGATTTCAAATTTTGAATTATTTATGGTAAAGTAGTAGACTTTTAGCCATATTCTGTTCAAGTTGACCTTTAGTTAAACTTGTAAGGGAAGTCTTTTAATGTTGTAAATTCCGCTTAACCAAACATTTGGATACAGCTAAGTTCTAGGCTAGACCTATTAAGTTACTTCCTTTAACCAAGCCAGGCATGATAGGCCTAGGTTGTTTCTTAATTTTTATTCAAGTAGGCTAAGTGAATTCTTAGGTATTGTATTTGTTCGTTATACTGATGTCAATAGTTTTTAAAGGCTATTTTACTGAGTTCTTTACAAACACCCTACAAGTTGTAATTATAGGGTTACCATAGTAGTGAGTGATGTTACCAGGGTAGGCCTATTTAACACTCGGGGTGAATAACCAAAATTCATAAATACAAAGGTATTTGGGTGTTTATGAAATTGAGTTTAAAAGATAAATTACCTATATAAGTTTTACCCCTAAATATATTATTAGCCTAATATAATTGTAGGAATTGGGATAGTATTTAAGGCAAAACTTCGTTATCCGTCTCCATCGTTATTATCGATGTGGAAATTTCGATATTGCAATTGGAATTGCTATCATATCGATGATACAATTACACGATACGATTATGATTTTATCACCTGATTTAGTTTTGTTCTAATAAAAAACTTACTGTATAATTAAACAAACCTTTTGACAATAAAACAAATATATTCAAACAAGTAACTGAAAATAACAACATCAAAAAAGTAAAAATTTGAGCTAATGTAACCTGTAACAAAGAACAACACAAAATAAACTAACCAAGTTTATTGTGTAGCTGCATCTAAATTGTGAGAAGAAGAAGACTTCGTTATAGATCTAAAATGGCGTCACACCACACAAATGCTGCCACATACAAATCAGGAAGGTAATTTTTTTGTTATTGTAGGCCTATTGGATTATGCATTTTAAATGTTTCCAAACACCATTGATTTGGTTGTTGTCAATAAAAGTGACGGAGGTTTACAGTTACACTGTCTGGTTAGATTATTATTATGATACATTTCTTATCTCAGTATCGTTGTTGATTCGATTGTTTTCATCGCACAATTTCAATCGCAATATCGAAATTTCCACATCGATAATAACGGTGGAGACGGATAACGAAGTTTCGCCGTATTTAAGTAGGCAAACAACTTATTTACAAGGTTTTCAATGACTTAGGTGTTCTAAGACAGCATAACAAAACTAGTTAAGTCAACGAATTCACAGTTGGCCACCATTTTTTCTATCTTAAACCTCGCATAGTAGCCTATTGCGGGATGCATTAAAAACTGTACCTTTCATTTAGGAAAAACCCTGTAGACCCTATTTATGAAAAGCATATAATGAGGTCAGTTTAACCTGCCATAAATTGTTTTACGGTACCTAGGCCTACAACATTTCAAAATAGGTTCAAAGTTAGTCTAGTTTTGTGCCAAGAGATAATGAGAGTAAGTTTTATTTTAACTTAGTTCTAAATCAAAGATCTTGAACAAAAAAAATTTTCAAATTTTCCTTTCTTTTAATGACAATAGACAATAGACAATCCTTTATTCCATTAAATATACATTTGTATACAATAGGAAACGTCAATACCTATTAAACTCTTTTTGTCATCGTTAAAAAGATTACATTTATTTAGGTCTAACTAAGGAAAAAAGACAAGGAAAATTATGAATACCCATGTATTTGTGGCATTTATTTACCAAGGTACTTATGTTAATCATCCTCATTAGTGATGAGTGTATTCGACTATAGTGCAGTAGTAAATGTGTGTAGTTTTTTTTTTTTTTTTTTTTGAGGGAGAGGCGGAAAAATGCATTACGCACACAGGTGGCCAGCCTGTAGTGTGGGGCTCCCCTAAAAAAACGGGTTTACCCACTAAAAAACCTCCTCTACTCTTTAGGATTCTAACCTGGAATTGTTTATCACATTACGTCTGGCTAGGCCTAAATTTGGCTTACGCCCATGGGGCTCGCTCCTTATCCAGCCGTTTGGTCAAGGGATCTGGGCCACTTCGTGGTCCAAATCGGTTTTCTTTTCCAGGAGGATGCCCCGGACGAACTGTGACAAACAATCCCAGTTGCCCTCATCCTCCATAATCTTGTTGACTTCGGTTGGGCTTTGTCAGCCATACCCTCACTCCATCAGCTGGTATCTCCAGGAGTGCCACCTGGATCGCACGGGTCACCTCCTCTTCGGTGGAGAGGGCATCAAGGTCCCGAATCTCGACCGAACACTTCGGTTCTAGGGCCTTGATTGAGCCTTTGTCCCCAAGTGCAGTCTTGAGGGAAGCGGCAAAACCGATCTTGTCACTCGACTTCCCCAGTTCGAGGAGGACATCCCCGTTCTGGGTTCGCCGAATAGACTTGATAACGGTGTCGGTCTCCTCCGGTTTGGCCTGCGATCTAATCTGACCCAGAACATCGGCAAAAGATCGCCCCCCTAAAGGCTTGATCAAGATTGCCTCCGTCCTGGGCTTCTTAGGCCTGGGTTGTTTAGGCTTTCTGACAGACTTGCCAGAGGCCTCCCCAACCGGTTTCGAGACTTGCGTCCGCTCCACCCTCGACGCACTTTTCGAAGCCGCCTCCGCTTGCTTCTGCCTCCTCCTTTCTTTCTTAGACAGGCGCGTCTTCCAGCCCCCCAAAGGTGTTGAGGCAGAGTTTGCTGCCAAGGCAGGAGTAGCCGCTGGAATCTCGGCAGCGCCCGGGGCGGATTCAGTAGCCTGGACAGGAGATGTCTGCGATGCCGCAGTGACAAAAACCGGTCTCGGCACTGAGTCCACCTCGACAAGCTCAGGGCTTCCAGGCGAAGAACCGCTCTGCCTCTTCTTTCGCTTTCTGGCTTGAGTTTGGGACTCAGCCAGGTGAGCTTGAGGCGAAGCAGAGATGACTCGGTTTGTGACATCGCGCTCCTGCTTCACTGCCTTTAGCCTGATTTTCCGGCATTCCTCGATTTCTTCTAGAGCATCTTCGAGTTTCGGGATCCCCTCTTTTATCGCCTTGTTCACGTTCTTTTGAATTAAGAGGGCCTTGGCCATCTCCTTCAAAAGAGCTTTCATCTTCTTCAGAAGTGAGTCTTCCTCCTCGTGGGCGTCGTCCTGCTGCTGACGAAGCATTTGCAGCTCGAATGCCGCACGAAGAGGGCTCTTCCTGGGAGGAATCCCTTGGATATTGGCTAATGGTGTTGCCGGCTCGGCCACCTCCATCGCCATACCGATCTCCTCCTTCTTCTGTCCGGTTTTGGACGACGATCCGGCACCACCAAGAGCCTTGAATGGCACCGGCGGGGGGGTGGTTTTAATACCCTTCGTCGGCGTTCCAGTGTTCAAGGTCGGAGACCTCTTGCAGAGAGCAAGTGAGGTTACATTTTAGCAGAGAGATGTAATCACCTTACTATTCGTTCCGGCTTAATTTGATGAACGTGATCATTAATTTTGGGATATAATTATTAGCCTACCATAGTTACTAATCTCAATTGTTTAGTGAGAGGTTAAAGTTGCTTTATGTGAAAATTACTGAACCTCTTCTTTGTTAAGGGTATTTAAAAACTCTCACTGAAACTAATTTTCATGATTAAATAGGCTACTATAACTAAATAGTAGGATATGATTTCAACCGTTTTCACCATACATTTATTTTAATTTAAATTGAACCTTGAAATAGCTTCTCTTTATGGACCTCAAGGAAAACATTTTAATATTTGCTTGTTTATACAATTGGTATCAATTTAAATGCATAATTAGCATTAATTAGTCTATGTAATTTAATATTCCTACATGCACTGGATGTTTAAAATTTTTTCCTCTTTCATATGTTTGTAGCTACTCTAGTTCTTTGAAAATTATTATATGAAATAAATAACAAAAAGCTACTAAATTTATAAAACTTTTTATTACTTTTCTTAATACCCTATTAAATTTAGGCTAATTATTGAAAAATGTTCACCTTGAACAAATAATTTAATTATTTGAAAAGAAAAAGGGTGGGATAGGATAAATCTATCACTTTAAATTTAAATTTATTTTGTTCTACAAACTCTGATACTTAACCCTTTGAGTGCCACAGCCATTCTCCCAAGCCATCTATATATTAATAGGCAAGCATGTTTCGTTTCCTCCTTTTTTTCTCAGCTCGTGTGCATTGTAGGAGAAATCCGCGCATACCGTTAGAAAGGTATAGTCCTGTAGATGAGCAGAATCCCATTCAAATTCACATCGAACTCCAGGGCTACGCCCCACAGGCTTTCAAAGTTTTAATATTAATCTTATGGAAAAGGATAATTGATTAAATCATTAGACAGCTGTTTTACAAACAACTGATAGAAAATCAGGAAGAGCAGATTTTTTAATTATAAATGTTTTTACACTTCTTGGGTCCAGGTCGACTGAAACTTCGATCGAATTTCGATCAGGAGGCGATCTCTAGTATGCATAGTTCTAGTATGCACTTCTTCTACATAAACTTACAGAACTTGGTTTCCATGATCAAGTAATTGAACTTTTAAAATCCTACTTAAGCGATCGTAAACAAAGAACAGTGATTAAAACAGATTCTGGGAACAAATACTCTTCTTGGGCATATAACAACTACGGAGTACCGCAAGGTTCAATTCTAGGTCCCCTCTTATTCCTCACATATATTAATGATTTACCTTCACATTTTTCTCATCAAATTTGTAATTTTACCCTTTATGCAGATGACACAACAGCTCTCATCAAACGAGATACTGTTCAAATCCTACACAAAGATGTTGAAAAAACAATAGCAGAAATAGGGAATTGGTTTTTAAATAATGGCTTACTTTTAAATGAAGACAAAACAAATGTTTTATTTTTTAACTTAAGAAATTCAACTGCCAATACAGGAGTTACTGACTCAGCCACAGAAGTAGTAAAATTTTTAGGTTTACATCTGGACAACAAACTACGGTGGACAGAGCATATAAATTATTTAAACAAAAAACTCAGTTCAACAAGATATGCCTTAAGTATTTTAACTCAAATTGCCTCCCAGGATGTGTGTAAACATGTCTATTATGCTTATGTGTACTCAATTTTAAGCTATGGTATTGCATTGTGGGGGACAGCTTCGGATATAGATAAAGTTTTCAAAAAACAAAAATCAATCATTAGAACTCTTGCGAATTGTCACAAAACAACACCATGTAGACAACTATTTCAAAATTTTAACATTAACTTCAATATTTATCTTAGAAATTCTAAAAATGGTCCACAATAATCCCGATATTTTTAAAAATTATTTAATCAGTCATTCATATAACACACGAAAACTAGAAATTTTTCAATATCCTGCTCATAGTTTGAGAAAATATGAAACAAGTCCTCTTTATATGGGGTTAAAAATTTATAACAAGATCCCGAATTCCTTTAAAAAATTAAACATAGTAAAATTTGCAGGCAGTATCAAAGAAATTTTAATAAAAAAAGCATATTATAATCTTGAGGAATTTTTCAATGATTCTTGGTAACAGGCATATTTTTAATATCCAATTTTTTTTTCATCTCTTTTATTATGTAAATTAGTTTTAAATGGTTGGGTTCCAATGTCTATGTTTGTCTTGGTTTTTTTTTCTTGTAGCCTTTAAGTATTGACAATGTACCTGTCTGAATATTACCTTTGTAATAACAAAACAGATGTGATGTACAATAAAGAATTGTCATTTGTCATTTGTCATTTGTCATAAATTGCCATGCTAAAACCTACAATTTTGCAAGGGTTTGGGAAAAAAATGTGTATAAAAAAAGTATTCAACAGATTTTAATAATTATTTTTTCATTTTCTTTGTAATAAAATGAAGAACATATTGCATATAAATCCTTTCTTCTAAATTTATTTATATAAAAAATTATGAGTTATAACTACAAATAAAAAATAAAAAAAACTCTAAATTTTCAAGTTTGGACCAAAATTTTGTGTATATAGTATTTTTATATATTTTTTTTTTAGTTACACCATGTAAAAGAGCACGAAAAACTGAACAAAAATCATACATAATATGTTATGTTACAGTGAAAATTTACATTATAACACACTACAAACAATAATAATATTATATAACATATATAACAAGCAAAAATAATATTCATCAACCAATTAATAGCACTGATAAATCAATAATTTCACTAATCACAATAATAACGAAGTATTAGGAACAGTTTTTATAGTTGAATTAAAATCAAAAGAGTATTGGGACTCTCGGTGCTTCGGCAGTGTTCGGGTACGTTCGGGACTAGTCGGCTCCTCGAAGTAAACAACTGCCGAGTTGTTCAAATGAACAAATCAATAAAGTGATTTGAATGAATCATATGTCATTTTCTAAAAGAGTCATTTGAATCAGCGACCACAGAGAATTCTTTGGTCGCTGATTCGTATCGATTGTAAATGATAACTTTGTTTCGATCGCGATCTGAGAACCAGGCAGATGTTTCATCGGTTTTGTTTACAAGGTTTCATATCCTTTTTATCATACAAAGGTTAGTGTTATTTGATGGATCTCTCAAGTAACTATGTCTATAGGAATGTAGTTCCCACTTCATACTAACTTATTTATTCTCTATTTTGTTACATATTGCTTATAACCTTGTAGAGTTTTTTTTTTATTTGTCAAGCTATTTCATCTATAATAGACAATTGTGAATGAGGCTTATTAAAATGGCCACGAAACTATAAATAGAAATTTAAGCCCTCAGTTGACACCTTTACATTTGACGACACAACAACTGCACGACCCCGACACGGTATTGGTGATGGTGAGCACCAAAATCAGGGCCGGTTTGACCATATTAGGTTACCACGTTCGCTACCAGCCGAAGCATATATGCGGCATTCAGGCTACTCCCTCAGCCCACCAACAAAATCATGGACTTCCTGTATACCGGCCCTAGTGGCTGTGTCTGACGCCACAGACCACGAATAGAATCAATAGAATCTGTCCACAAGTGTTGCCAACTGGCCAGCAGGAACGTCAGTGATCATCCCAACCACAGACCAAGCGCCGCGCACATGCGGCGGACAATCCCGTAGACCGTGCCTAAGAAATCTAACCTTTAAAATAGACCGAACCGAAGAAATTTCGTATTTAGTATCATGGAACCATTGGCGCAGATCTGCGGTGCAGTCTATTTTAATGAGCCCAGCCGCCGCAGATCTGCGGCTGTGGGCTTTGAGTAGAACTCGTCCGCCGTAAAATTGCGGTGGTGGTCTGTGGTTACATTTTTTTTTTAATTGTGGTAGCGAATGTGTTAACTATGCGACCGTCTATGGCGCAGTGGCCTGAGGGTTGCCACTGTGGCGAAGTGTTATTATTGACCATTATCACGAACACCATAAAGAGTGTTGACGTAGATAATAGATAGTCGGAGGTAGATAAATGATTAGATAAATAATTTGACGGAGACCGCCGGGCTAGTGCGGGTTTCCTACTTTATAGTTCTATGGCTATTGTTCAAGATGACGGAACGCAACTCGCCGACGCCGGGATGTCCGCCAGTGCGTGCAACCCCTCTAAAACCTGTAGTCCGTGCCGTACCATTTTACCATAAAGTACGTCACAGAATATTAACGTCAATTCATCGATGAAATTCGATTTTATCGCATTTAAGACAGGTGAGGAAAAACAGCTGTATCATACGGACAAAAGAATAGGTTCAACATTCTATTCCTGAAAAAGATCGATTCAAATGAATCAATCCGCCAGATGAGCCGAATTCTCCATTACCAGCTGATTAAATCAGCGGGTTTACCCGAGTGTTGCCGAACACTGCCGAAGCACCGACAGTCCCAATACTCTTTTGATTTTAATTCAACAATAGTATAAAAGAACGAACGTAAACAATGCAACTAATCAAAATACACAGCTGTCTGCAGCGGGTAACAATCAGCTGTCAAACTGTTGCGTCATATTTTTATCATAATGCCATGTGACTCCAAGTAAGCAGTGAAAGTGAAAAACCAGTACTATACGAAAGTTAGGAACCTGTAGAATGCCGTAAAACGAATAATCAATTAAAACTATTACGCACTACATAAAATAATAATAAAATACGGATCGTCTACTGGGTAGACGCCGGCAATTTATGCATATTTTATAACGTCTACTATGTAGACGCTGCGGCACTCAAAGGGTTAAATGGAGGGGAGGTGTCAGGAGTACAGATTTTTTATTCATTTATCTGGCTCGCAACCGGGTAGTTGGTGACCTCGTTTTTATCCCAGATTAAATGGTAATCCAAAGTCGGAAGGAAGTACCTTTCTAATGAACACTGTGAAAATTTTATGATTCTCTTTAATAAAGTTACAACGCTTTTTGAGTTTCAATTTACAAAAGGCAGCAATGTGTATCATAATGAATAAAACTTACATTTGCAGCCGCAATTTCAGCCCGCCACAAGTAGAGCCCCATCAGCTATTTTACACTGTGCTGCAGCAGTCAGGTTATGAATACCCCAAGACTTGACATAAATTCACAGGGTTAAACCACTCCCAGTAACAGTGGTACCCTATCATACCATTCATGGCTCCGTTTCGATCAAATAACCATTAGTTATTACATCATGTTTCCTAACTGTCAAAAAATCATTGCAAACATAAGGAGGTTGGAAAACTACTTAGAAAAATTGACACCTGGAGGGATATTTTCCTAAAATTCACAAGTTTTGTCTTCTCCATAGGCATGGTTCATTAGCAAAACCATTCTTGCAACAGGTGCCATTGTGCCTGACAAACATAAAATATATAACTGATGCCGAGCTTCAACCTCTTAGTGTCAAAATTAATTGAGATGCAAGTGTTTGTTAGTGTCTACAAATTGATTCACCTGATCATCTAGGATACCCTATCATGATACAGTAGAACCTCCCATATCTGACCTCCCAATAACCGACTCCTCCCTATATCCGATCTAAATTAGTGTCCGACCCGACACCGGATCTGTGATTCCCGCGCTCCCGTCGTTGCTGAGCCTATCCAAACATGAAACTATTTGTTATTTTTAGACACAATTAGGGGCCTATGTAAAAATATTGACATTTTTCAGTTATTATACATGATGTTTCAATTAATGTGATATAGGTAAGAAAAAGTCGTATGACTCTACCAGGGGACTCATTTTGAATTACACTAGTGAAAATATTTATGATCGAGCAATTAAATTACCTAACTGCCACAGTGTTCTAAACTATAGTAAGATGCACGAAAATAGTCCGATGGAAATTTCAACAGCTATGTCCCCCTCACCCCCTCTCGCCCTGCAATGTTGTCATTTTATTAAGTTTAGCATGTGAAATACACATTATAAACATGTGTTTCAGAATAAATTTGGCAACAATGTTTCGACTCTCATCGGACTATTTTCGTGAATCCTACTATAGTGCTATCAGTATAACAAACAAGTAACAATAATATTTTAAATACAATTTTGGGCATTTTAAAGAGCATCTGGGAGTATGTAATCAATGGAACCTCAAAAATGTCCTGGGTTTGCTTAGTCTGGTAATTTTATTTATAACTAGCTGTTGCCCGTCACGGCTTCGCCCGTGATTGAATTTATTTCATATGTGATAAAATCTCTTTAAAGTGAAACGAAATCTCCATCATTAAGAGTTATATTAAAACATTGAAGAAGTGTAAGCAGAGCACTAAATTTTGCCGAATCTTTTGTCTAATTTCAACCCCATAAACCATATAGTAAATTTGAAGACCTGTAGGGAGGGGGGCCCTAAAGGACTTCAAAAACTATATTTGCAAGACCGTTTCTAAGTGAGCTCCTATATGTACATGTCAAATTTCTACCTCGGAGGCCCCAGAGATATTTTGTAGTACAGTGGGGCAGAGCTCTACAGGAATCTACATTTGCAAAACCGTTTCTTATTGAGTACATATCCGTAAAAAAGAACGTTTACATCAAATTTCAACACCGTATACCGTCGAGTAATTTTGAAGTACAGTATGGGGCAGAGCCCTAAAGGAATTCAAACCCTATATTTTCAAAACCATTTTTAAATGTGTACGGATGAGCAATGAGGAACATCCACATCAAAATTCAACCATGTATATAGGCTGTATAGTAAATTTGAAGTCCTGTGGGCGGAGCCCTAAAGGACATAAAACCTATATTTGTAAAACCATTCTATTCTTAGTGAGTACATATGAGTAAATAGGAACGTCTACGTCAAATTTCAACCCCGTAAGCCCCAGAGAATTTTGAAGTCCAGTGGGGCAGAGCCCTAAAGAACTTCAAAATCTATATTTCCAAACCATTTCTAAGTGAGTACATATGAGTATAGAGGAACATCCACGTCAAAGTTGAACCCTGGTGTTGAAGTTTAAGTCCAGTGGGGCAGAGCCCTAAAAGGACTTCAAAAACTATATTTGCAAAACCGTTTCTAAATGTGAACGTATGAGTAAAGAGGAACGTCCACGTCAAAGTTAAACCCCGTAGGCTTAATAGTAATTTTGAAGTCCAGTGGGGCAGAGCCCTAAAAGGACTTCAAAAACTATATTTGCAAAACCGTATCTAAATGTGTACGTATGAGTAAAGAGGAACATCCTCGTCAAAGTTGAACCCCGTAGGCTTTAGAGTAATTTTGAAGTACAGTGGGGCAGAGCCCTAAAGGACTTCTAAACCTACAATATGTTTTGAATACCTGTTTCTTATTGAGTACATATGAGTAAAGAGGAACGTCCACGTTAAAATTGAACCCCGAACCCCCAAAGAATTTTGAAGTGCAGTGTGGCGAAGCCCTAAAAACTTAAAAAAACAATACTTGCAAAACCGTTTTTAGTGAATACCTATTAGCAAAGAGGAACGTCCAAGCCAAATTTAAAAAACATATGCAATAGAGTAATTTTGAAGTCCAGGGGGGCGGAACCCTAAAGGAATTAATAAACTATATTTATAAAACCGTCTCTTAGTGAGTACATAAGAGAAAAGAGGAATGTCCACATAAAATTTCAACCCTGTATGCCCTACAGAGTAAATTTGCAGTCCAGTGGGGCGGAGCCCTAAATTATTTAGAAAAACTATATTTACAAAACCGTTTATTAATGCATACCTATGAGCAAAGAGGTATGTCCCTGCTAAATTTCAACCACGTTGGCCGTAGAGTAATTTCGAAGTCATGTGGGGCGGAGCCCTGAAGGTGCTTTCCAAGAGTGTATTTAAGTGAGTACCGATGATGGGCAAAGTCTATCTCCCATTCCAAATGATCCCCTTACGTCATCTTGTTTTTCATATATGTTGTTTCTTCAATTCATATTAAAAATTGGCCATAAGAATAGCATTAGATTAGAAATGAAATCCTGTGGGGCAGTGCCCTGTTTGATTTTTGATAAACCGTTTGTTAGTGAGGACCCATAAGCAAAAATGAACGTCCATTCCAAATTTCAACAGCAATGGTCCTAGAGTTATTCAGATTAGTTTTTTCCTAGATTCGTATAAAAAATTGGCCATAAGAATAACATTAGATAGAAATTTTGAAGTCATGTGTGGCGGAGCCCTGATGGAATTTTGTAAAACCGTTTCTTAGTGAGCATCTATGAGCAAAGAACGTCACCCATGCCCAATTTTAACATTGTAGGTCCCATAGTTTTTGAGATTCGTTGTTGCTTTGGTTTGTACAAAAAATTGGCCATAAGGTTAACATTAGATAGAAATTTTGATGTCCTGTGGGGTGGAGCCCTGATGGAATTTTGTAAAACCGTTTCTTAGTGAGCATCTATGAGCAAAGCAGAACGTCCATGCTTAATTTCAACATCATAGGTCCTATGGTTTTCCATATTCATTGTTTCCTAGATTTGTATAAAAAATTGGCCATAAGAATAACATTAGATAAAAATTTTGAAGTCCTGTGTGGCGGAGCCCTGATGGAATTTTGCAAAACCGTTTCTTAGTGAGCATCTATGAGCAAAGAACGTCGCCCATGCCCAATTTCAACATTGTAGGTCCCATAGTTTTTGAGATTCGTTGTTGCTTTGGTTTGGATAAAAAATTGGCCATAAGGTTAACATTAGATCGAAATTTTGATGTCCTGTGGGGCGGAGACCTGAAGGAATTTCGCAAAACCGTTTCTTAGTGAGCGTTTTTTAGCAAAGAGGAACGTCCATGCAAATTTTCAACCCTCTATACCCTATGGTCATTGAGATACTCTGATACATGAGTGAGTGGTATTTGACAAATATATAGTAGATTTTTTTTCCTTGATGAACTATTACTTTGGAATTGTATACAAATACTACTTTAAACCTATTTAAAACAAACTTATCCAATAAGGGGTGTTACTCATTATTTTACTATGGTACTTTCTCTGTTTTTTCCCTCGAACATCTTCCCCTCACATCTTTTAGATTTGAGAAGATTTTCAACAGTGTTATGGAGAATAAGTGCTATGAAATTAAAAGACCAATAATTAAAATTTATAAATGATTGTAAAAAAAATTAGAATGTTTGCTATAAGAAAAAAAAAATTTATAAGCATTCAAATCAGAAAAGCATTCCCCCCCCACTCTTCCTCAACATTCACTTTATTCAGAATTTAGTCTTATTTCTTACAGAGTTTTCCCCTTATATCTCTACTTTTATTCAAAAGTCCTGGCTAGGGAGAATGTCAGCCTTAGTCAGTTACAAGACTACAAGATTGCCCCACAATCATCTTACACTCATCTCTCATTCATACTTGGCTTTAAAATACCTATTGAGTTAGATCGCCATTTCAGTAAAGGTATTAAAGGTATAACATCAAACTTAAGTCCTGTTCTTTTTCTCAGAGAGGACAAAACTTCTTTAATTTTAGTGTGTAACAACGTGCTGTACTTATGAACAGTGTGGTTGATATTAATACCGTATTGTCAATTGGCTATGGGAAATAATTATAAAAATAAACCAGTTAATAAACAAATATTTTAATATATAAATGTTAATTTGCGATTAAACACACGTAAAACCAATATTGTTTGTATTTTCATATTTTGGTATCTCACATGTTGTTATTTTAGATTGGCTTTGTTCTCCAAGGTACATTGCACCTGATTCTGAAACAAAAGACAGTGCAATTATGTTTTTGTTACTTAATTCATATACATCCCTATCGAACACAGGGTTTTGATTGGCAGCCGAGTAAAACAGCAGTGAAGCTGGGCAAGCTGAATTTTTAGAATTTTTTCTTTCCACCTTTCACAGACAAAACTATTATAATATTCATTTGTGTTTAATAATTTGAGTCCACACGCAGCATGCTGACATGAGAGGGATATGATATTTTTATTAAATAATAAAAAAATAACTTAACAAAACCCTAGTTTTGGGGATTTTAACACCAATATTTTTTTAATTAATGGGTCCCAAGAAAGTAAAAAAAGCAAAACATAAAAATATGTTTATGAATTGTTTTATAGCCTTTAATGATATAGTCCTAAAATTTGGACTTGTGGAAAAAGTACCACTTTAAACCCTTGTGTTGATACACAATTTCATGTTACCAGTATATAGTTTGAACACCAAGTTTTATGACACCCTATTTTTATTTAATCTGTAAATGATATATTTCCTTCATTTTTTATTCTATGTTTTCAGGTCAAACAATTTTGACCAATTCAAGATTTTAGATGTTTGTGTTCCAATTTACCAAAGGGACTATAAGCGTTAAAAATGTACAATTTTAACGGTACTAACTTACATTGGTTGTGTTTCAAGAGGAACATATATATTTATGTTTACTAACGATCACCAATAGGTTGAAATTCGACCAAAATCTCAGTAGATCTAGACCCACTTAGTTTAAAAAATATTCTATAACTGAAACATCTGTCCTTCCTGATTTGCCAGCATTTATTCTAATTCACTCTATTAGCCTTTTTCGATAAGATTAACATTGAAATTTTGAAAGCCTATAGGTCGTAGCCCCAAGGTCCGATGTGAATTATAGTGGGATTCTGCTCATATCTACAGGACTCGACTCAACCTTTCTAACGGTATGGGCAAATTTCTCTTAAGATGCTCACAAGCTGTGAAAAATGAAGGAAAAGAAACATGCTTGTCTATTAATTTATAGAAAATCTTTGATCCATTTTACAAACAACATTGCAAAAATACGTCTTAAGACACTTATTTCTGAATCAGAACTTTATTGTCTTCAGGCTCCTAACAACAAGCAACCTTGACATTGTAAACCTAACCTACATGGTACATTGGATTTACTACATATAGTTCATGGCTAAATTGGGGGTTTATTGACACATTTTATCTGTTTAAACAAAAACGTTCCCTGGTTCTTTGGCCGGCTTGATAGTACAACTAAAACTTGAGAGAAAGCCACGGCTATCCTCAACATAGTGTTACGTACCAGTCTTGCCTGAGGTCAATGTTGTACATGGTGAATTTGTTGTCAATCCAGTTGCGGAAGTGGGGGACGTTGACGTAGACTCCAGGGGTCTCGGTGCCACATCCGATGCCCCACGCTACGATGCCAGCCTGCACGTAGACTTGGGGGTCGGTGGGGGAGGGGCACGCCAGAGGACTCCCTCCGTCACCCTACGCAGAGACAATACTGTACTCCGTCTTTACCTATTGCCTTATGTAGCTTATTCATAAAAGGACAGATAAAAGGATAGAACTACCTAACCACAATACCACTTCATATAATATTGTCTCAACATGGTTCTATCAAAATAAACTTGCTGGAAAAGTATTGAGCTGTTAGTTAATATTGAGATTGTCTTTAAAGAACATACTGAGAGACACACATCAAGAATAACTTGATACTCCAGCTCTACCTATAAGGAGCAGACATGTGAGATCCAGCAAGCAACACCTAAAAAGCAAGCGGGCCCATCCTAGGGATTTTTTCACCCTTAAAGAGATCATCAATCACCTCCTTCCTTAGTAAAGTAAAATACTGTAATTCTTTCCTTTTAAAAATTGTTTGACCCTAAAATCTGTTTTTAAAATCAACCTTCCCATCCAACAGGATCTCATATATCTGGTATTTGTATGTTAGTATAGCTTTTGTAATTATACAGTTTTAATTTGTAGTACCGGGTTTACCAAGCTTTGCTCGTTGGTTCTGATTTACTTTGAATAAAGTATCATTGTAAACAGTTTATAAAGTTTACACCTAAAACCAACTATGACTATTAACAGTTAACAGGCGTTTTAAAGCCAATTCTTAAAAGTAGTGTTCTTGCATTTTGGTTTACCCTTGGTTGTTTTTTCATTGCCAAAATGGCAACCCAAAAGAACAATGATAAACATTACAATTTTCAAAACCTTTAGGCTGTAGACTAAAAATGATATTTCCCGGGTTTGAGGCTGTCCTTAAACTTCTTTTTGGACCAATGAACCAAAAATCTTTGGCTTCTTAAATCTAAGTTTTAAACAAAATTACCTGCTAGATTTTGAGGTTGAATTCAAATACATCGCTACAGAAACTCCTTGTATCGTAGCATAGTATAAAACAGGTTAAATGGATACTGATTAAAATTTAGGCTATGGTTTGCAGTAGATAAACTTACTTTACATGTATCTTTTCCTCTTATTCCTCCTGCGCAAATAAAAGTTTCATGCAGTTTAAAGCGAGTGCCAAGTCTTGTTTTTTGAAGAGCTTCAAGACATTCAACTCTGGGTACAGTGGGCATTTCTATTTTCTTCAAAATCACTTGATATCTACCTTCTGCTCCTGTAATAGTTAGTCCTTATGTTAGCCTATAGTTAGTGAAATTTCTTGACCACTTTTATTCATAAGTATTTAAATAGTACTTTCTAAAGTAATAAGTGTTTTTTAATGTTCAGGAACATTATTGGTTAACACAACGACTGAGTTGACTAAAAGGTTACAAATGATGTATAAAAACATCCAGTGGCACGGTCGTGTCACGTCGCCAAGTCCCACCCAACCAAGCAGACGACGCGTGCCTATATAGACACGAAGCAGAATACGGCCAATTTTCACTTCTCAAAAGGGCACAAAGAGGCCATAATTAATTCGGAAATCGTTTTCAATCCGTTTAACTAGGTCAATAAGCACTAAAAATCGCCAAACTTACTTTAAAAACTGTCCGTGAAATAAAATATAAACGTTCAAAAGTAGCCTAAAAAAGTTAGAAATGTAAATATGTAGTTTCCTACGCACAACAAGCATTTTTAGACAAGGCTACAGCCTTTATCACTGATGGGAATCACATGAAACTTTGCATGAATCTTCGTATATGTACGTAGTGCAAACCTTTGTGTATAAATATAAAGTTCGTTCCCTTTAAATATAACAAAATACATCAAATATGAGTTTTATAAAACATCTTTGTTTACATTTCGCAATTTAAAAGGTAAACAAAGCAGCAGACGTTTATATTATAATTTAGACGAGCCAAAACATCTGTTACCCTATTAATTTAATTTAATCAGGTGGCATTCTTAGATTAAGTTGGTAAAGTTCACTCTACTGGCTTTCAATAAGCCAGTTTATATAATAATCCTCTTAATTATAATAATCCTTATGAGTTTTCTGAAATCCAGTGGCACGGTCGATCGTATGTCTCACCGCCAAGTTCCACCTAACGAAATAGACGGCGCGTGCTAGACACGAAGCTGAGTAGCCTACGGTAAATTTTCATTCTAAATCAGCAAAAGAAAGGCTGTAACTAATCCTTGTTTTCCATCGTTTGAACTTGTAAAAATCGCTGAGCTTACCTCGAAAACACTCAGTGAAATAAAATGTATATGCGTTCAAAAGTAGCCTAAAATTGTAAAAAAAATAGTTTCCTATGCACAACAAACATTTGTTTAGTTTTTAGATAGGGCTACAGCCTTTACCACTAATAGGAATTCCATGTAAATTTTCACAGAGTTTCTTATCTCGACGTAGTGTATACCTCTGTGTACAAAGATCAAGTTTATTAAATTTAAATATCACAAAATAAAACAAATATGAGTTTTTCTAAAAAGCACTTTAATTGCACTTCGTAAATTTAAAAAGATGATTGACTAATGTTCATATTAAATATAATATTATATAATACAGTATTCTAAATAGAGTACTATAATGGAACTGTCACAATAAAAATCGTATCCATATCATCATTGTTTCAACCCTTATTTTAATCAGCTCTGCAATATTAAATCAATATAGCTTGACTTTCGTCTTAAACCGCTTCGTATCCAGAACACAAAGAAGTTATACAGCAGACATGTGGTATACTAGCAAGGCCAACTACACACCAGGCCGGAGTGCTCAGAGAGACGACATTGCAGTAGTGGTGTACCAGCTGATCGGTGTTGCCCAAAGCAGGTAATTTAACCAATTTTGGGGGATTCAAGCGGAAGTTAGGTCAATATTTGTTTATTTTAGGTGATTTCCAGGTAATTATTCGGGGAATTGCATCAAAATCGCGTCCTTCCAGATTCAGCTGGCCCACCACTAGTGTGACGTTTTAACACAAGAAGTGGGGGGGGGGGGGCATTCCGGCCCCTGTTGTGTTGTTAACACAACAGGGGCCGGAATGCCCCCCAAGCAGATGTATTAACAAAGTTAGACCTTTTACGAATGGGGATAAATTACGATTAATGGGAATATGTTGAATTTGCATTTGGTTCAATGATAAAAACGTACATCTGCTGGCCAAGTATGGTCCCGAAATAAAATAATAATGTTTTACAGAATGTTTACCAAGAATTAAAAGATCAAATCAATTTGTCGAGTATAGCTATTCTAAAACCAATGTCATTGACTTGGAAGAAATTTTGATATCATACATTTTTAGGACTTGGCAACCCCTCAACACTTAGTGTTTTTGGTATGATATTACATGTATTGGGTGTAAGAAAGTTAGCCCCACTTTTCTTTAAATATTTTAATAAATTAAAAGTGTGTAAAGCCTGAATACGACAAACTAGTAAAACGTGTTAGTTTAATGATAACACTTTTTTGGGTGTTTTATTGACACATTTTATTTTATTTCTTTATTTTATTTTATATTTGACAAACAAAAAAAGTGTTTTCATCAAATTACTATTAAAATAACACATGAAAGTCTGAGCAAAAATAGTAAACATGTTGTTAAAAATCAAACAATTTAATCTGGACTATGCTATGTAATTGCTAAAAATGTTACATTTAGTTTTAAATTAATAACACACTATACCGATCGAATATTGTGATTATCGGTATAAATCGCCAAAAATACACATATTTACATGCACAGTTGTACATTAACAGATGTTAAAAAAAAAAAAAACGAAACCCAGATGCAATGTTATTCTAATGGCAAAATTTTAATAAAGGATAGCATTTTTATTTTAAGTCCAATTCTTATCATTATGTGGTGGAAACAACTACAGATCAAGCACTATCCAATGACACCAAAAACTTGGAAATTGGTTGAAAATTGTAGGAGGAGTTCTCTTAACAAAAAAACTTAAAGATTATTAAATAAGTACAGATTTTATTGGATATTTATTCTTTCTTAGACGTACAGTTTCTCATCTCATTAGAGCAAACCTGTCAGTGGTTCCTAAAATAGGGCCGTATTCCGATGGAGCTCAGGATTCACAGAAATGTTTTAGGGAATAGTTTCCTCCTTTCATAAACAAGCAGACTCGTAGTTTTTTGTCACGCAATAATATTTGGTTCACAATTCTCGTAAAGAATCTATATAACATATATTTTAAAACTAAAGAAATTATTGTTACTATTATGATATCAGCCACAACTAGTTTTTTGTTTTATTTTTGTCATAAAAAGGAGGAATGGTTGGGGTAAAATACAAATTTCCTATTTTGAGACTTTAGAAATGGTCAAGTAAAACATCAATTTTAACATTAGGTTTTGGCAAAATGAGCACAATTACTTACCTACCTATAGAATTAAATTGAAATAGTTGGTAGTACTTTCTTTGCCATGGAAGCTCAGTCCCTTTGTTTATTAAAGGAAGCCAGTTAGCAAAGTGGTAAAAGGTTATAGGCCTGAATCTTATATAAAAAAGCTGTTAACAATTTAGGACCTTAGGGATTTACATATTTAAATAATCACTACCTACCTAAGCTTGATGTTACCCTGCAACCAGTTCTAAAAATAATCCATTCACACACATTGAGAACTTCTGACTAAAGCTTAAATACAAATTTTGACCATCATAAATCTACAAGCAATACCGACCGAAGACATCCTTGCCCCAGCCGCTGGCAACGCACTGCCGCCCGTCCATGCTCTCGCCCTGCTCGGGTAGACAGATGGTGCCGATGTGAGGGGCGAGCTGTATCGGAGTCTCTAGCAGCAGCAGTGCGACATCGTTGTGGAGGGACCTGGAGTTGAACTGCTCGTGGACCCACGACATCTCTCACTGCTGACGTCTCTATGGGCAGAGGCTCGTTCTTGGTCTGGGTGTCCCACTCTCCCGCCCTCACACTCAAACTCGTCTTGCTGTTGAGGCAGGCTTTGCATTAAGGATAGAATAACACCTTGTTTATTTTAGTTACTGAACAATTTTTTCATGTGGTTCGATTTCTATTTGTACTTGGTTTTAGCCACTGCAAAAGAAATACCCCCGTGGCAGCAGACCTGCGTACTCAGCGAATTTCAAATTAGTAATATTAATTTTGGCCCGATAAACCTGTAAACCAAATATCATAACGTTCCCATAAATAGGGAAATAAGTGTCTATTCTCCTTATGATAAATATAGGGAAAAAGTATGCAGGTATGCTGCCATGGGGAACACTAAAAGTAGGTTTTTAGCTTAAAAAAAATTATTTTGACCATATGAAGCCATATATAAAGTTTCATCAAAATCTGTCCATAAATAAAGGACTTTGCCTATTCTCCATATGATTAACATGGGAAAAGAGTATGCAGGTTTGCTGCCATGATAAGCACAAAAACCAAGATTTTTTAACATAAATGGATGGATCTCAACCAAATGAAGCTGAATACCTAGTTTCATCCAAAAATATTGGTTAACAAGTGAAATGTTAACACATCCTTATTCTCCATAAGATTAACATTGGAGCCCCAAAATACAATGTACTGTCTTTAGACTTTTTAATATCTCGGTAACCAATGGAGATAGAGCAAAGCTTCAAATACTAAATTGTGTGTTTTTTTTAAGCTAAATCCAATGGTCGAAATAATTTTTTTTTTAAATTACATATGAAAAATGCAAAAAAATTTATTTTTGGGGTACAAAACCCCCAAAACTACCCCTTCCGGTAGGCCGGATTGTCTGGTTTACGAACTCATCCGAATAAATGTTGAATTACACATCTCTACCAAATTTGGTGTCGATCGGACCGTTTTTATGAGAGTTATCGTGTCTAGGGACACATACATATACAATTAAACTCAACCAGAAGGTAAGCTAAATAAGCTATTAGGTTTCATACCCTAAGAATAGAATTAACTATTCTTCTTTCTAATTTTTCTATTATTTTTTTGGGTGTTTCTACGCCAGTAGCATTTTTTACGTTTTGACGGGGAACGGTCCAAACCCCAGTCTTGTTACTATCTAACATCGACCAGTTGTTAGAAAGCATCATTAATTAATAGCCCAATGACAAATGGCAACTGGGTCCGGAATCGAACCTTTAATAAGCTACTAACTTTTCTCAGGATCGAAACGGCAACCTTTGATTCAAAGGCGAACACTATAACCACTCAGCTACCCAGCCAGTTATCCAGTATATATATATTATATACAGTATATATATATATATATATATATATATATATATATAATATATACAAATAAATTTTAGTGACTATTATTTTTGTTCTCTGGGCACCTAAAAACGAAAAAGTAACATGGTCCCGGGCTTAGGTCTTACCATGAGACCTACAAACGGTAATAGCTTATTCCCTATAGGAATTCGCAAAAAACTTTTTTAAATTTAAACAAAGTGCTAAGAATAAAATACCTAAAAATCTTCGTAATTATTTGGAAAAAATCATTTTCAGATTTTATTTTTCAAAGGCCATTATGACAATGGACCTGTGAATCAAATACTTTACAAACATGGGGTTATTCAAGGAAAATGAGGAAATAGAGTAAATTTTATAATATTGACTGTTAGGTTAGATTAGTTGTCGTTGTCAAATAAACATAAAGAAGTAAATGGAAATGTTATTAAAACAGGTGAATTACTTTACTTTAAAAACCCACAAAGCTTTCAATGCACTTTACAGAGTCGATTTATTATTGTTTTTTATAAAAAAAATAATTTCATTCAATTAATTTTAATTAAGACAAATTTTGATTGATCAACTGGTATCTACAATAAACAAACCATGTTGACACCCACAAATACCAAACTTAGGTTTCAAATCATCAGCAAAGAAGAGGATTTTTAAAAATCTGAAATTGTTTTTAAATTGATAGGTTGAACTGACTTGTATACACAGTGTGCAGCAGTGAGCACCACGGACGGACTGATGAGAGAGCCGCCACACTGGTACACACTCACCGGACTGGTGCTGCCCTCTATTGGCTGCACACTTATAACAGCGACCATCCACGGGAACTCCCCAAACTGCGCTTCGCTATCCACATCCCCCGTGATACGCAGGGAACTGCAACATAGTGTCAAAACTTGCAACCAAAGAGTTAATAAAAAGGAAATAAATAAAAACGTTTTTAGGAAGCAACCAAGGGACTTTTCCCCTTTCTAAAATCAACTTCCAAACTGATTGCTTCAAGGCTAATTCCAGGATGGAAATGAGATTTTAGCATCCATTACAGTTGACTCTCGTTAACTCGAACTTCGATAAAATCTTTGGTGTCTCGAATTATTTTCAATCCCCTTGGGAAAACCTGGCTTAATTGGAAATACTGTACACTATACACAACTTGAACTCATTTTAAAGTATACTTTACATTTATAAGTTGAAGAGATTAAAAAATCACCTTTATAACTAAAAATTAGTTGAAAAGTCGAATTTAAGCTTGCATTTTCGCACTACAAAGTGAAGTTCAACTCTTTATGGACCTCTGTAAGTCCAGGACCTCTGCATTTCCTGTGCACAGGTCAGGGCCGCCACATCTCCAAGTCAGGCCCGGGACCAGATTCTGGCCACGGGCCCCCCCCCTTTTTTGTTGCGCTACTTTTACTAGAGATGGCTATTATAATTGTTAAAAAAAACTATTAAACCTTCTTAAAAAAAAAAAATAATAATAATAATAATTTATACTTTCTACTAAGGTTCAGTGTTCGAAAAAGGACACTTGAGGAGGGGGCTGAACTCTTACTTCACTACGTTTTATTCTACATTTACCGTAATCAAATAAATAAAAGAAAGTGTAACTTAAGAATTAAAAATTCAAGTATCCATACTCTAGTAATTACCAACCAATTAAAAATTAATGCCATAAAAATGGCATAAATTATTATGAAATGAAATATTCTATACGGTATCCAATTAGTCATAGGGTATTGATTTTAACTACTTAAATACAATTACTTGTGAATAGAGGGCGTATTCAGAGAAGTTCCAATGTACTCATTCCTCAAATGTACGATTGTGGCAGAAATTATGATTGACGAAATTTTATATAATCATCAATCAACACATACGATGAACTTTATTTTAATGTTATGGATGGATTAAAAAGGAAAGTCTCTGTATACAAGATGGCTGAAGGAAGTAATTGAAACAATGATTATGTTTAAAAGAATACATTTATTTATTGGAAAACCAAAATAAAAATGTACAAAAATGTGATAGGTTTGTTACATTTTATCTACTTGTAATGAAGCTATGCAGTAAAGAATTAGATTATAACAACAAAAGATACAAGAATTATTTCGTGAAAAACTATCAAAAAATGAATTAGTAAAATGAGAACTTTGTTTTGTTGAGTTACAATAGCATTCTGTAATTGTGATTATAATAGTTGAAAACTTTTTTATTATAGAAAAGTCTAATAAGCTATAATTTCATGTTTTATCAAATTAAACATTTTGAAACTAATAAAGTTAAGTGAAGAAAAGTGTATTTGCATTTGAAAAATACATGACAAAACATTTAAAACTTTCGTGCCTTTTTGATTGAAAATTCTTTAATAACCTTGGAAAAATCAAGTTTAGATGCTAACTTGTGCTCAATGCTGAGAATGGCAAGGGAATTTAACCTTTCTTGGCCCATGGATGCTCTTTCCCAAGTCTTCAGTCGAGTGCCGAGTTTGCTGAATGCCCGTTCCGCCGACGCCACCGTCACAGGAGCAGTACAAAATATGCGCAAGGCAACGCAGACGTTGATAAAGACAGGATCTAGCTGTTTTTCGTAAATAGCATTCAACAGCTTAAGTGGGCTAATTGAAGTCATCTGAAAGACTGTAGAGTATATTTTCTTTAAATGTAATATTTCCTCCAAAAAGACGTTGAAAGGTCACTTTTATAAAATTCCACTAATGTTGAAGCCTTTTCTCTCAAAGAATCCTGCTCAAGATTTGTAAACTGTAGGATAGGGCTAAACAATTCACAAAAGGTTGTACCAGCAGTAAACCTCTCATTTAAATTTTGTAACAAAAAGTCCAACACAACAAACACAACTTCGTTTCTAAACTTGTCTTCAGGGCTAAGTTGATGTGGTACCGAAGCAGATGTTCTATTCAATTGGAACGATGATGGAATCTTTAAAACTTCTGCCATCGTCTTAGCTTCTACGAGGATTTTTTCCCAAGAGTCTCGCAGAAGTTGGATGTCGTTTCTGAGATCATTGATTAGTTTCATCTCAACATCCAGAGATATAGCTTCACTCTGGATGATAACACTTCTTTCGTCAATTGAAGCCAAAACTTTATGCCAAAATATTGCCATAAGCAGTCCTTCAAAAGATGTGAAGTACTTCTTCAATCCTCGTACTGTGTTCAGGACAGCCGGTTTTAAAGATGTTGACATTTCAGTTAACACTCTGTCTAGGGTTTTAAGCAAACCAGGGTAGTGTTTAATTACCGGACGAACAGCTTCAATTCGCTCTGACCAACGTGTTTCCGATTGTCTTTTTAAAGAGAGGGGGCATTTCTTGTCTTAAAATTTCCCATCTTGACGGGCTACTAGAAAAAAAGGAATACAAACTTTCTAAATTCCCAAAAAATTGTAACAACTTGGTGACAAATCTTAGCTGCGTTGACACCTACTCGGTTCAAAGAGTGCGCTGCACATGGAGAGAAAAAGCCAGGTTTGTTTGACTCAAGAAGTCTTGATTTCACCCCCTTGACTTTCCCACACATATTGGACCCACCATCATACCCTTGTGCTCTACAATCTGCGAGTGGTATTTTCAAAATCTGCAATTCGGATAATATCTCTGCAGCAATATCAGCACCAGTTTTGTCGTTGAAATTTAGAAATTTAATAAATCTCTCATACACTTCAAAGTTGTTGGTATCTTTGTCTCGGTGAACATATCTCAAAACCAATACATTTTGTTCTTGATGTGATATGTCGGGTGTTGCGTCTACGATTAACCCAAAGTAAATTGATTCATTTCTCTCTTGGAGGATAGTCTCCAACACATGATCGCCACACAGTGAAATAAATTCATTCTGGCTCTTCCATGATAAGTAGTGTGCTTGGCCTTTCATAGAATCTCCCTTAACCTGAGTTGATTTGATTCTTTCTAAGTGCTCCCGAGTTACATCATCGTATTGTGCAATGACTTCCAAAATGCCGAGAAAGTTTCCATTGCTGACATCTCCAATAGTAACATTATCTCCCCTAAAGGGTAGGCTCTTGATGCTAAAAATAAGGTTACGTGTAAAACACGTTCTAAAATAGCTTTCCACCTTTCAGCTTCACTTAGTATTTGTTGTTGTATCTGAGAATCGACACCTTTGCTTTCATGATTCTTTTAAGGTTTTCCATTGACAATACATTGCCATGTGGTCTGGGCTTTGTTCGTGTGATGGCAGTCTTACATACAATTTTTTCCAAGATATATCTTTAGGAGAAAACCCTGTACTTTCAGCCAGTTTACTTCGGCAGGTTTTCTGGGAGATAGCAGGGCTAGAGCTTCCGGTACTATCACTAAAGAGGAGGCAAGGAAGGCAATGTAGTGTTTGTTTCGTCTTACTCCATATAAGCCAATCTCGAGACACGTGCTCTCTTTTGTTGAAAGTCTTTGAGCTTAATAAATATTGAGGAAAATTCCTTCCAAGAATATCCTTAGGAAAAAACTCTGTTTCCTTGACGAATTCTTTAAATTCATTTACATGAAGAACAATCTCCTGTCTGACTCGGTCACTAAGAGGGAAGTGCCAAGTTCCTGGGTCATTATAGTCAATGGACGTGGAAGGGGAAGGGGTAGAGGTTGAAGGTCCAGGATTAGAGGGAGAATCCCCCACACTGGTTTCTTCAATACCACTACTCGATTCTATAGGATCTGGTTGGTTGCCACCTTGATGGTCTATTAAGCTTGGTGTACCCTCTGGGCCATTATAGTCAATGGAAGTGGACGGGGGTAGAGGTTGAAGGTCCAGGGTTAGAGGGAGAATCACCTACACTGGTTTCTTCAATAACATTACACGATTCTATCGGATCTCGTTGGTTGCCGCCATGATGGTCAATTAAGCTTGGTGTAGCTTCAAAAATTAAATTGTCCTCTTCATCTACCTTTTGCTTCTTGAAAAAAATTGTTATTGGTTTGAGTCGGCTAACCTCCGCTTCTCGCTCTGCCTTCTCTTTTCTTTTCTGTGCCCCAGATTTATGTTTGTAAGACATCTGGAAAAAGATTTTTAACTTACTACCCAGAGTATGGTAGTTGGCGTATTTTTTAGCTTTGTTAAAAAAATGTCCTTGTACTTTTTAAAAAACCTTGCAACCTTCTTGTATATAATTTTTCACAGTCAACTCTCATCAGGAAGCTATCGAAAAAACGTGTTTTTATGTGTTCCGACTGCAATAAAAATAATAAATAGGATCTTAAAAAATGTTTAACTTAGATGTCGGAACGTGAAATTAATAAGCTAAATTGTGGTACATCATTCATAATACACAGGCCAAATGGTTTATCCATGACAGGCTTTCAAAATCGTGTATGTTACTTTTTAAACCGACAGTGAGGGGGTTATTTCAAGGCAGGCTAGGCCACTAATTCGGTTCAGTCTATTAGGCCTAGGCCTAGGTCTAGGTTATTCGTTAACTTCGGCCCTACAGTAAACCTCAAACTGCGCTAGCTTTGGAGGTATTCTACAGTTTTATATAGAAACAGAAAACCAGAGATGATTAAACTGTTTGATAAAGATAGTGCAGTGGTTACATTAAACCAGTTATTTAAATAATTCAAGAGCTTTATAGGTTACTTCTATCAAATGCCAGCAGCCGTGGGCCCTGGTGCATTTAGTAATCAATTTAACTATTAAAATATAACTAAATACAAACGAACAGCACAGATAAAGTACTTACAATTATTTCACATTCTGCACACTCCACTTCACTGAATTTCACAACGTTAATTCACAAAAAGCGAAAGGTAAACAAACAGTGTCACAACTGCCGGCGTGCCGGCTGCCGGTGTAGCCGAGCCGTAGCGGGTAGTGGGTGGGGCTATGCGGCGAGGGGGCGGGGCTTGGCGAACAAGCCACAGAGTACAGTCTCGCACGCGATAGATAGCGTTCTTTGAGGTACCTACTGATAAAGAGTAATATTTTGGGACATCGCAATCATCGCAGCTGTTTTTGGGGCAGCAGTCTGGTGTAGTAAATCAAATATAATCTGATCAGGGCCCGTTAAGTGTAGTACACTCTATTTTATGTAGGCCTAAAATTCTAAAATACTTTATTTACAAAATACAGGACCGGACCGGGCCCCCCCTGGGCCCGGGCCCGGGGCAACAGTACCCACTTGCCCCCCCGTGTGGCGGCCCTGGCACAGGTCACAATGAGAAGACGACAACCATTACAGGGTTTGTCGGCTGTCACAATACTGTATATCAAGTTACCTTTGTAAGTCGAATTCAACAAAAACTGCCTCGGTAACTACTATTTCTAAGTCAAACTATATGTATCTTGAAGAAAAATCACAATCCATGAATTCGGGGTTAACAAGAGTTTAATGAATATTAAAAGGAGAAAAACTATCTATAATTTGTTAATTTTTTTTTGGATCTTGTATACTGTCATGTAATAAAAATGTTTTAAGGATAGAATTAATTAAGATAGAGGTAAGGAATGATTGTACAGAGTAAGGACAGATCATAACGGCCACGCTCAATCAGTTACCATTTTGTGAAAGATTGATATGAGACTGTGAATCAAACTTCTGTCAGTCTTACGTTTCCACCTTTTTGAGTATAATAACAATCAAGAAGGGTGTTTACTAATGAAACGTTCTACCTTTTTGTCATGAAGACTTTCCAAGAAGTGATATTGTGTTATGATCCCCTCATTAAACGATTAACACACACCAATGCAAAAACCGTATATTTATAAAGCTTAAAATTAAGATTTTAAATATTAAACTTTATTGTATTAGTAACGGCAGTATTAACACCTCTGCAAGTATTTACCAACCAAGCTCACAGCAACGCTCACCTGACTCCTCGGGGGTTGCGTTGACCACAGGAGGAAGAGGTGGGTTGGGAGGGTGGGGAGGGGGTGATGGGCTCCTCCACTCTTTCTCCTGTCCCACAGCACACGTCCAAGTAGTTGTCACACGGCCCAGTCTTAATCCTGAAATAGTTAATTAATATTATGAATTCTTTCACATCAAACTTACACAGTTCTGCTTCTCAATTAATTCACATTTTCATAAACTTGTCATCATTACAAATCTTCTCACGTTCGAAATTATTCCAACTTTTATGTATTTTTTAAATTCATGGATAACTAGCTGTAAACTTATTCTTTGCTACAGCTACAGAAAAAAGAATGTTAATAATATTAACACTGGCTCGTTTATCCACGAAAATTAACTCAATTTTGATCAATCCAATCTCATTACAGTAATATCGCATATGACTGACTTGTTAATTTTCCTCGATTAATCAATTTGGTTTTTGTTGTGACCGACTATTGTTCGGTATTGGTTGGGTCTTTGCCAGGGCAGCCGAGAGAATTTTTGTGGCCCCGGGCAGAGTTCTGGTTTGAGGCCCCCGCCCCGCTCGGCCCACTCCTGCCCGCCATCTGTGTTCAAACCAGATTCAACATACACGTTTTTATTTTTATTTATTTTGTATTAATGCACACAATATGCTTTCTTCTATTAAGTGATTCATAAATATTGTATTTGCATTAGTGTAAGATACAGATGAAATGGTATACATTATATGCAATCTGCCCTCCCCTCTCGGCGGGCCTGGTCACTGCTAACTGGATGTGCCCATATTATGTATGATTTACCATACATAACACAATTTCAAGCCAATACCCTGATTAAATTTATGTCAAATTGAGAAGAAATTGGATCAGCATGACCTACTACACTCTAATACCCTAATCTACTAAACTCTTTTTTTTAGCAGCACTGTCCCATACAATCAGGGGTGTTTCAAAAGGGTTTATACCACCCTTGAAGTTTTTAGGCATGAATTATTTAGACATTTTGATAAATAGGTGAAATATATTAACCCTCCTCTCTTTTTTATATGCATATTCCCCCTCCCTCGCAAAAAATGTCTGGATGCACCACTGATTAAAACTTTGTTTTTGAATTATCTGAACACTGTTGTGTCTTAACTTTTAATTTTGAAGTACATAATGTTTTTCAGAGACAAAACAATACACACCGTATATCGATCAAGCCTTCTCCATCCTCAATGAAGGTCCGGTTTGTGCTGCACTGGTAGTATGGAACACACTCACAGTCACCCGTCACCCCGCCCAAGCTCTCGCTGGCCCCATTCTCCCCGTTGTTCTCGTCGTAAGAGGAGGGCGACTCACGGGGCGCGGTGTATCCAGAAGTGGTCGACTCCGACCCAGTATTGAACGTGTTTGCTATCAGAGCATCCAGGTCGAGATCATCTTGGCATAGGTTTCCTCTTAAGCTAAGAGTTAGCATGCAAATATAAATCATTAACTTCATTTTTATCCTGAAAAAATAACAGTAATCAATGATCTCAATACAGTAGCTGGTAAAATACAGTAGCTGGTAAAGATGTTTATTAACTAAAGTGAACTTAAAAGGAAGTAATGTCATTAAAAATTGTTATAAAGTTGAAAAATTAGCCCTATTATGCTATTGGTTATAGTGATGCGATTGTGAGATGCACCATCGAAAGATTGCAATTGTTTTATCCATTCTAAATGTTATAGAATGTTTAGTCTGCATTTGAAATGACTGATGAAATCTCACGTCTGATGGGATCTTGAAGATGGGTTTTTTTTATATTTCAATAACGCTTCACAGTTTATGCACTTTGTTTTCAGATTACCGTACTTAAAACAGTCCCACAAAATTAAAATTTTTTTTGGGTAGCACCATGTTAATATTATTTAATTTCATTTATTTGAGACACCTACATACAATTGTATGTCTTTTAAGGTGTAATATACATTAAATAAGCTACCTTAAAAACACTATAGGAATACATATCACATTCAGTTAATTCTTCTTGCTTCATTTTACTTTCATAATTTAATCTTCTTACGAACAGAGGGCCCTTAACAGAGGGTACTCTTCTAATGAATAGAGGGATTTTGAAATGTCATTCTTTCAGCTGTCGGTCAAAATTCTTATTATTTTGTTCTAATTTTATATGGTTTGGTAAATTTTGGTATTTCACTTTAAAACAAAAAAAGACATGTTTATAAAAAAATTGCACTACTGAAACGTAAGGAAAATAACCTGAAAAAAAACACTAAATAAACCACTCCATAACTGACTAGAGTAAAAAAATTAAGACCGTTCCAGTAAAAGATCTTGTAAGAAAGGACAAAAGATATTATTGTTTACTTGTGGTTGTCGCCACAGAAATTAATTGATTTTTTCAAATTAATTCACTTAAATAAATCATCATAAACATAAGTAATTTTTATCCTTATTAAATACAAGACTTACTCTCTCATGTGAGCTACAGCAAGGTGCTTCGAAAAGCTAATATCTAAAAGTAAAGTTATAATGTATGAAACTACTAACCTTCTGAATTTACTTTTGCTTTATCAGATCACTCACAAAAACCCCAAAAACACTGAGTTGATGTCACATTACCGCAAAAAGTAAACGGTTTGAGGTCTCTGTCCAAACATACACACAATCGCCTTATCAGAGATGACTTTTAGCCTTTGACATGTTTTAGTTTTGATGTTGCACAGTATGTATAATCGACCGCTCTGCCTCACTTCAGTCAAATTAAGGAAAACCTTGTCCAGATTCATTTTTGACGACGAATAATTAGTTAACTTACGGTATTTCCTGTTAATAATCCAATAAGAAAAATGTAAAGTGGCAATGATCCCAACTTTTTAAATGCTTTTTTTTACTTGACTTGATTCTCCTTGACCCTTGATTTAGAGTTATTTAATTGATCATTGTAAATAGTATTGAAAACTTTAAAAACAAGTTGTAAATTTCCTTTAAACTTATGTGGTATTTTATAGACTTCACGAAAAGTCATTCGATGTAGTCACCAGCAACAAAGTAACTTGGTGTGTGGCACATTTTGCATTTTACATTTTATTGCATGTAGCAGGCAGGGCCAGATTTAGGCATGGGCCTGGGGCCCAGGGCGGCAAATTTTCAAGGGCGGCAGATTTTAGGGACTAATTAAAATTATGCTAAAATATTAATAGTGGTTTATGCAGAATATTTGGTTTCCCTCCAATTTGTACACCGAATAAAACTGAAAAAGTTCAATGAACTTTTAAAAAAATATAGATAACCACTATACCATTTCCTACATAGTGTTAGCATCACTAAGAAAAATACAGGCAGTATACAATATACAGGCTACTGGCGGCGCCGTGAGCCATGACTCCATCGCCTATCTCGTTATTATTAGGCTGGCTGTCTTGAACCTTCCATAGTGCGTCCACTCGGCAAAAATAAAAATCCCGGTGTTCAAAATCCCTCTTTATCTCACTTATTTTTTTAAATACTTTTTTTAAATATTATGTATTTGTTTGTTTTAAGTATACTTTTCTATCCAATATACAACAATGGTCGCGTCCACCCACACTCTGATCAGGATCGGTATTCTTTTTGTTATATCCCACTTGTGATTTGAGACATTTTATCTATAAACCCTCTACCAACATAGACTAATTTCCATTTTTGATATTCCAATACCACTTTAAAACAAAGATCGAGTAATCTCAAGAATCCATATTTTTCCCCATTCCGTTTGTATATTGGTTTACTCGCCTACGGCTCGATGGGGGCTCCGCCCCCATGCCCCCTTTGGGGGTTGCCCCGAATTCGTTGAATAATTTAAAGTCAAGTATTGAACAGGCTAGTTCCACCAACTAACTGGACAGCGAAGACAGTAACAAAACGGGCTAATACGCACTCTTCACAATCAATAATAATAATAACAATAATATCCTTTGAAGATATTTCACGGGGCTCAGCCCCCATGCCCCCTAGTTGATTTTACTATTTTCGTTAATCATTCACAAAGTCTCAAATAATGAACTTTCTAGTTCCACTAAAGTACTGAACAGGCTAGTTCCATTTGAAAAGCTAAGTTTTAAATTACGTGTAACTCTACTACAAAAGTGTGTGATACTAACTCCTCCACGTTACCAACCACTTGGCCTGGAACGTCAACGATTTTAGATGCGGCACAGAAAAATTGCAATGGGGCAAAATTAATCCAAATTAAGTATCTTTAAATTAAATTTTCATTGATAAAAAAAATGTAATGTGCCCACTATAGCAAAACAATAATGCTAAAAAATAGAAAATAATTGATAATGTGAAAATAACTATTAAAATAATAAAATAATCAAGCTATAATAATGCATAAACTAAAGAAATTGAAAGTAACACTTAAACCAAATCTAGCATCGCCAACCACGATATTAAAAGAATCGGAAAATAAAAACTAATAAAAATTGAAGTTTTGAAAAGCTAAGTTATTAATTTACTTGTAGCTCTACTAAAATGTGTGATGCTAACTATTCCACGTTACCAACTACTTAGTCTGAAACGTCAACGAGTTAACATGCGTCACATTAAAATTGCAATGGGTCAAAATTATTCCAAATTAAGTATTTTTAAATGAGATTTTCGTAACTTTTAAAAATAATGTAATATGCCCATTAGAGAAAAACAATAATGCTAAAAAATAGAAAATAACCAATAGTAAGTGTGAAAATTACTATTAAAATAATAAAAAATCAAGCTATGCTAGTTAATAAACTTAAAAATTAAAAATACAATTTGAACTAAATATAGTATCGCCAACCACGATATTAAAAGAATCTGCTGATCTGCTGATACAAACTAATTAAAAATAAAAACTTGTAAATTTCAGGATATAGAAGAAAAACGTTTAAATTACTGAAATAGCAAATAACATTCAAATCAATAAGCGAAAACAAGAATTAAATAACATGAAAACAAAATCATTGGAAATAATAAAAACGGGGTAGATCCGCAAAAAACCCCTACTATTACAAACTACTACTAATTATAAGAATATAAAATCTAGACATGTGAAATAATAATTTATCCATAAAAACCTGTTAGTTTTGTTCAATAGCCGTTTAAAAATTCTTAAAAACACATTTTAAGTGTGTATTAAAATAAAATATAAAACACTGATTATAAACAATGCAGAAAGATAATACTTAACTGTCTATTAAGTATCGTACTAAGTAATAGAAGTATATAACGTTAAGATCACGGCACGAGCTACACAGAAAATTCATTGAATGCGTAATTCGGCTGAGGGGTTCACCTGGGGTGAATTTGAATAAGTAATCTAAAATAAATTGAAATTAAACGAGAACCTAACATTTAAATCTATTACTTTTGTTCAACACTTATTTAAACATTCTCAAAAACAAATTTTAAGTGTGAAAAATTCGAATATAAGACACTGAATATAAATCAAACAGAAAGATAATAATAAACTGTCTATTAAGTATTGTACAAAGTAATCGAAGTATGTTACGTTAAGATCACGGCTCAAGCTTCTCAGAAAATCCATTCAATGCGAAGTTCGGCGGAGAATAATCCCGTGTGAATTTGAATAAGTAATCTAAAATAAATTGAAACAAAACGAGAACCTACATTTAAATCTGTTAGTTCAGCTAAACAGTTATTTAAAAATTCCCTAAAACATATTTATGATGTGTGAAAAATATAAAAGAAACGAGCTTTCAATGCAGCATAATCTCATTGCTATTTTGAAGTCAAATGGATAACGGTTTGTTATATGAGGGATACTAACGTTACCAACAGCAAGGAAGCAGGTGTAGTTAAAAGACATGATTTAAATACAAGCAAGAACTAAGCGACTATTCACCCGCCATGGGAAATTAATTCATAGTAGGAGAAGAAAATTCACCTTTGGTAAACATTCAAGATAGCGCATATGCTGCATAAGCTACAAATTAGGGAATTATCACTGTATATATTATCGAGTATAACCCTGGGTCCCTGGTGAAATAACCCACTCTCAATACAAAATAACGCCGTAGTCTACAATATATATTAGAGTCTATCCATCGAAGGATACAATGAGACTGTAAATAAATTCGATAACAAATATTTTGATTCTCGTCACTGAATATTTCTTGCAAAATTCGGAAGTAAATTTTTAATATTTACTGTAACAAAAACTTAGTTTTGGCATTTATTCCTTGGCCTAGAAGTCAAAATCTGCGAGCATGCAAAATTTCAAGTTGCTAGCTCAACCAGAAGTGGGTAATTTTTAGGCTCGCCAGTGTGTCAATCAGTTACACATGCGGCTGTAGTATTGTACAAAGTAATCGAAGTATGTTACGTTAAGATCACGGCTCAAGCTTCACAGAAAATCCATTCAATGCGAAATTCGGCCGGAAGAATGATCCCGTGTGAATTTAAATAAGTAATCTAAAATAAATTGAAATAAAACGAGAACCTAACATTTAAATCTGTTAGTTGTGCTCAACAGTTATTAAAAAATTCCCTAAGACATATTTATGATGTGCGTAAAAATATAAAAGAAACGAACTTTTCATTGCTATTTTGAAGTCAAGTGGATAACGGTTTGTTAAATATGAGGGATACTAACGTTGTCAACAGCAAGAAAGCAGGTGTGTAGTTAAAAGACATGATTTAAATACAAGTGAGAACTAAGCGACTATTCACCCGCCATGGGAATTTAATCCATAGTAGAAGAAGATAATTCACCTTTGGTAAACATTCAAGATAGCGCATATGATGCATTAGCTACGAATTAGGCATTATCACTGTATATATCATAACGAGTATAACCCTGGGTCCCTGGTGAAATGACCCGCTCTCATTGCAGCAAAACACCGTAGTTCATATTAAATTAGAGTCTATCCATCAAAGGATATAATACCAATATCAAACACGGGTGTAGTTGAAAGAGATCATTTAAACACGAGCGAGAACTAAACCTGCAAAGTGATCTACGATACCACGCGGTGAAATACGCTGATACGGCTGAACTACATTACCGACAAATCTATATTTTTTACCTTTTTTATAGTTTAAAAGTAAAATAATTGTAGTTTTATGATTTTCCCTAAATTGAAACATCTCAAAGAATGTCCATGCCAAATTTCAAGTCCCTAGCTTAAACGGTCGCTTCAGGAATTTAATATCATCAGTGAGTGAGTCAGTCAGTCAGTTACACATGCGGCTGTATATATTATAGACTCGCCTGCGGCTCGATGGGGGCTACGCCCCCATGCCCCCATAGGGGTTGCCCCCTAGTTTGAATTAATAAAAAGTCAAGTTTGAAATAGTTTAGTTCCACACAAGATCTGAACAGCCAAGACAGTAACAAAACCATCTACTACTCTAAATTCACAATCAATAGTAAAAAAGCTTTAATAATCTCCTATTAGTAGGTTTTAATACCCCTCCTTAGAAAATAGTTAAATGATTGAGGTAATAGCTGTATTCTGAAAAGATAAAAGTGGAATAAAATTATAAGTTTATACAGAGAATCGTTGTATGTAATAGAAGAAAAAAGGGACAAAATCAAGATATTTGAAATAAAAAAATATGGTATAGGCTAAGATGCTTCAGTTACGCCACGGGGTGGCCAAGAAACGCAGGAATCATATATGTACCATATAAAGAAACGATAACAATTTTATCATTCAAAACCAGCAATTATTAATTTAAAATTTTAAATGTTATATATATCAGTTCATAAAATTAATAAATATAGAGCCCTAGTAGTATGTAATAGATTACAGGGTATTAGGTACTATAATAATAAAGTCTTAAAGTTTTTATATAGTCTTAAAATGAAGAAAGTTGCAACTTAAGAACCGTAAAATCGGCGTACCCTACATTATGCATTTTCAACCAATGGTAGTAAAAAAAACCAATTGTGAAATAATAGCCAAAAAGGGATTATTGGTTAAATTAAAATATACTGAAAGAGTTACAATAATTGATAAGCATAGAATAGTTTTCAATTACAATAATAATAGGGTTAATCGAGACTTTAGGTGAGAGCACTGCATTGAGGAAGTTTGACGTACAAAGTGGCAGCGAGAAAAATTACTATTGAGTTTTTTTTTTTTTTTTTTTTTTTTTTTTTTTTTTTTTTTTTTTTTTTGAGGGAGAGGCGGAAAAATGCATTACGCACACAGGTGGCCAGCCTGTAGTGTGGGGCTCCCCTAAAAAACGGGTTTACCCACTAAAAAACCTCCTCTACTCTTTTAGGAATCTAACCTGGAATTGTTTATCACATTACGTCAGGCTAGGCCTAAATTTGGCTTACGCCCGTCGGGCTCGCTCCTTATCCAGCCGCTCTATCAAGGGATCTGGGCCACTTCGCGGTCCAGATCGGTTTTCTTTTCCAGGAGGATGCCCCGGACGAACTGTGACAAACAATCCCAGTTGCCCTCATCCTCCAAAATCTTTTGGCAGACCGAGTCCACCGAAAATGCACCAAATATTTGTGTGGCCTCCAGGCGGGGCCCTTCCCAACGGGGACATCGGAAGAATGTGTGTTCCGCATCGTCGGGAACACCCGGGCAATAAATGCAGTCCGGTGAACCGGTCTTTCCCATCCGGTTCAGGTACGACCGAAAATAGCCGTGACCTGTCAAAAATTGGGTCAGGTAGTAGTCCACCTCCCCATGCCGCCGTTCCACCCATGGTTGGACCTGCTTGATAAGTCGCGCAGTCCATCGTCCTCGGGTGTCGTGCTCCCAGCTGTGTTGCCACTGCTGGAAGGTTCGGGAGCGCTCTTCTGTTCTTGCCGTGTCCTTGCCGATCTCGCCTTGTCTCTGATAAATCGCTTTCCTCTCCCCTGCCAAGAGCTTGACAGGGATGACTCCGGCGACCACCAGGACGGCAGGCTCGGACACTGTCCGGTAGGCGGAACACACCCTGAGCGCGGCTTGACGCTGAACCCGGGCGAGTCGCAGCCTGTAGCACTCCTTATCTAGAGCGCCTGCCCACACCTCTGCCCCGTAAAGGAGCACGGACTGGACCGCGGACATCAACAGACGTCTTCTGCTGGATCGGGGACCCCCGACATTGGCCATCAGCCTACTAAGGTGAGTAACTACCTTAGCGGCCTTGTCCGCCGTACGGAAGATCTGATCCCTCCAGCTTAACTTGGTGTCCACCATAACCCCAAGGTATTTGGCGGCACGAGTTGATGTGACCACCTCCCTTCCCACTCTAAACGGGACGACGGTGTCGATCCTCTTCTTCGTGAGAATCACGATCTCCGTCTTACTAAGAGCAAGCGAGAGACCGTGATCGGACATCCAGTTGTTGACAACCCGCATAACTCGGTTCAACTTTAGTTGGGCCAGCTCAACGTTGCGTGCAGCAATGAGAGCTGCGACGTCATCGGCGTACCCAACCAAAGTGGTTTCCTCAGGCATCTCGGACCTCAGGAGGCTGTCATAGGCAACGTTCCAGAGATCCGGGCCGAGTATTGAACCTTGTGCGGCACCAGAAGTGACTTCCATCGTCCGCGTTCCGTCCCTTGTGTCATAGATCAGGCTTCGAGAGCGTAGATAATCCTCGATGAGCCGCAACAGATATGCAGGAATACGAAAGGTGTTGCGAAGCGCATCCAACATATCGACCCACCTCGCCGAGTTGAAGGCATTCTTGACATCAAGCGTAACAAGAAGCACTACTCGGCGGGAGAAATGGTTGTGGCTCTCGGCTCTCTCCACAGCTCTCTGAACTTCGGTGACAGCGTCGATCGTTGACCGTCCCTTTCTGAAGCCGTACTGACGGGGGCATTGAGTTTAATTCAATTGGTTATTATAATATTTCTCAGCCTGATGGGTCATCAGATATGTAGATGGTCTTAAAAAAACGTCGGAAGTAGGTAAACGTTAGCGAAGGTAAGAATGGAAAGTTCAATCGTTCTATAACTTAATATGTTCCATTGTTTCCTAAACTAAAATCTAAGCCTGATTGGACAGCAGCAAATAGGTCAAAGACCGGATGTCAAACGTGTTGGGACACGTTCAACTCTCCAAAGTAAAACTGCACCAGAACTATCAACTGAAGCGCTATATTCAATCCGGGGATTCATATAGAGAGACAGCATACAAATAGTAGAAAATTAAGTTATAATTACTGTATTAGGTAATTTTTTGTGCAAAAACCTAGAAGAAAATTTCCAGCATGAGAAAGCTAAAGTCTAGAAAATCTAATAAGACCTAAAATATTTTTAGCAATTAATATAGAAATCAAAGCGGACATCACCTGAATGTAATGATACGCTTTCGATACAGTAAACTTCATTTTCAATAATAACACAGTAATCAGAGGGAAAACCATACGCAAACAACTATGCCCCAAATTGAGATAATAATCGGGAAGAGGTGTAGTTAAAAGATATCATTTAAATACAAGCGAGAACTAAGCGAACAATTTGAAAGTTAAAATTTGTAGTTTTTGGGCATTAATACTGTATAAATCAAAGCGAGTATTACCCTGGTGAAATTACTATTGAGTTTAATTCAATTGGTTATTGTAATATTTCTCAGCCTGATGGGTCATCAGATATGTAGATGGTCTTAAAAAAAGTCGGAAGTAGGTCAATGTTAGCGAAGGTAACAATGGAAAGTCCAATCGTTCTATAACTTAATATGTTCAATCGTTTCCTAAACTAAAATCTAAGCCTGATTGGACAGCAGCAAATAGGTCAAAGACCGGATGTCAAACGTGTTGGGACACGTTCAACTCTTCAAAGTAAAACTGCACCAGAATTATCAACTGAAGCGCTATATTCAATCTGGGGATTCATATAGAGAGACAGCTTACAAATAGTAGAAAAATTAAGTTACGCATTAGGTATTTTTTTGTGCGAAAACATACAAGAAATTTTCCATCATGAGAAAACTAAAGTCAAGTAAATATAATAAGACCTTAAATATTATTAGCAATTAATATAGAAATCAAAACGGACAACACCTGAATGTAAAGATACGCTTTCGATTAAAAAAAAAATCATTTTCAATAATAACACAGCAATCAGAGGGAAAACCATACGCAAACAACTAAGCGCCCAATTGAGAATAATAATCGGGAAGAGGTGTAGTTAAAAGATATCATTTAAATACAAGCGAGAACTAAGCGACTATAATAGCGCTCCAAGCGACATATTTAAGAACCAAAGTACTTCCTTACCGACACCTAGATTTTTTCTAATTTGATACTTGAAAATTTGTAGTTTTTAGGCATTAACAATGAATAAATCAAAGCGAGTATTACCCTGGTGAAATAAACCGCTCTCAATGCATCATAACACCATCATCTACATAAGACGTTCATGTTTATATAGTTGTATCTAACACAGGTGTGAAAGAGATAATTTAAACACGAGCGAGAACTAAACCTCCAAAGTGATCTACGATACCACGCGGTGATATACGCTGATACGGCTGAACTACGATACCGACAAAGCTTGATTTTTAACCTTTTTTATAGTTTAAAAGTAAAAAAGTTGTAGTTTTATAATTTTCCCTAAATTGAAACATCTCAAAGAATGTCCATGCCAAATTTCAAGTCTCCATCTTAAACGGTCGCTTCAGGAATTTAAGATCATCAGTGAGTGAGTCAGTCAGTCAGTCAGTTACACATGGGGCTGTATATATTATAGATAATGCCACTAACGTAGCTAACTAATTACTAAAATTGGGTCATAATTTTTCACGAACAAGTTATGTATTTTTTTTTTTTTTGTTTTTTGAGTACATTTTTCTATTCACTGTACAACAATGTTTCTAGTTCCTACATTCTAATCAAGATCAGAGTTCTATGTCTTTTTTCCTCTTTATAGCTGTACTCAGTGATTTCATTTTGTCGTCTGCTTATGGATCTACCAGGTTTCGAAGATTAGTGTTCAGCCACTTTATAAATTAATTGATATAGTTAAAGTTCCTAAGTAATTTTATTATTTAACTTATAAGGACAAATATTCTCTTGGTAGACAATGGTGCGACCGAGAAAAAAAATTCCATGAGGAGTGAATCTCATTATAAATCCAGTGTCAAAAATTTAACTTTGAATTAACGGTAATGCCTTATTTTCTTAATTTTCATCATAATAGTTTTATTATTATCATTTGTCTGGACCATTAAACGGATAATAAAAACGATATCCTGATAAAGTATTTATTAGAAGAAATAATGAATTCTCTGTTTGTATTCCAAATAACATGCAAAGTCTTTATTTGCTTTCTGTCTAGACTCCAAATAGTCAGGTTAGGGTGTCTATGAATCAATGATGTTATTTATATTTTTAGCGTATATGGGTAGGACTACAAAGAATACCATTTCCAATTTGACACATTGTCTCTTTGTTGAGAGGAGGAGGGGGACAGCAATGCTTTGGGCCCATCGGCGGCAAATTTGTAATAAAGTTGGCCTTGGTAGCAGGTACTCCTAGGAGGCGAAACACCACCCTTTTCTTCGTAGCTAGATAATATTGGGACCACAATATAAACTTCTTCCTTGTAATATATTTCAATTAGTATTTTTGGTAAAAAAAACACAATATATTTATTTTGTTTTATTCTTTTTTATCTAAAAATAACAAGTAAATGTGTACAAACAGTTACAAAAAAAAAAAAAAAAAAAAAAAAAACTTAACTATCATTGTTCTACTTCTGTACATTGCAACTCTTAATCTAATTGTTTCCTGTCAATATCACTCATCAAAGTAATCAGACTATCTTTCTGTCTTTTCTTGCATAAGAAAAGTAATTATAAAACAGAAAAATGTCATATTGTTTTCATCTGTACTATTTCTAAGTTTTTGTAAAATTTAAATTTCAAAATTTTTAACAAACTTTTAACAAGGGATTTGATTAAATTCTGGATAATACCAGATTGATGTAGTTGGCTCCTGAATTATTTCCACCACATAACATAATAACAAAAATGCTTGTAGGAAAAATTCTAAAACCTGATTAGCCAACTGAAAAACCTACAGTATAAGGCGAGGAATGGCCAAAAACAGCTGGGATAGGCAAGAGGGGGAATGGAGATACATTTCCAAAATCATCGGGCTTACGCAGTATAGTCATACCATAGTAAATAATCATGGAACAGCTAGTTATTTAATAATTATAATTGAATATTAGTGCAAATTCATTTGTCAAGAAGATATGTGGCAGGACTTAATTAGTGGTCCAAATAATAATAACAAAAAAGCTAATAGGAAAAGTTTAAAAACCTGATTAGGGAACTGAAAGAAAACTAAACAATTACAGTGGATTCACACCATTAAGTAAGAAAAATGAGAGAACATAAATTATTTTTCACTAGTCCGGAAACGCTCATCAACATTTAATATCGCCATCTCTCTGTCGATCCACGGTTGGAAGTGCGTGACGTTGACGTACACGCCGGGGATGTCACCGCCGCAGCCGATGCCCCATGAGACGACACCGACTTGCACGTACGAGAGTCGTCGAGAGTTGTCCACCGAAGAACAGACCAGCGGCCCCCCACCGTCACCCTGGACATGTGCGGTGAACAATATATTTGTCAATCCATTTTGAAAGTTTATTTACAGTTTTCAATAAGTATAAACTGCATGTATATGGCTGTGCTTAACAAATTGTTAAAAGAATATTTAATAAATAAAGCCCTATGCTCGATAGAAGAATTTTCCACTCCTCTCTCAATACTCCCTATGTAAAAAATCTTTTTATTAGGAAATGTATATTTTGTAGATTAATTGTTTTCTTTTCTTTTGTTGCAAACTTGGAGTTAAAATGTAAGGGAATGTTTATCTATGTAAATGTTAGATAGACCATAAATAACATTTTAGTTAATTTAAGCTATACTATGTTGACGCTATTTATTGTACGACATGTACAGAATGATAAATAAAGAGATTTGACTATGACTATGACTATGACATGTATTTTATTTATTTAATTTTTAATTTCTATAGCATGAATTTGTAAAACTGCTTAAGTTCCTACTTCAAAGAACGTTCAAAGCACACAGTGGGAGATGACCTGCTAATCAATTTAGATATAATATATAAAAAACCTTTGTGTAAAAGATAATCCATCAAGGTAAACTTTATAATTTTCTAACATGACAAGAGTTCTGTGTTTCATTCTTTAAGCTGTTCATTAAATATTTTATATACATACTAAAACGAACTAGGTGAGCTCCATAAAGCAATGTGACACAAATGCATTGATCACTCAAAATCTTGTAGGCTATAAACACTGCAAAATGGGAATACAGTAAGTAATTTGAACAGAAGTCTTGGCAGAGGATGTACTAATGGTCAAATGTTACACATTCTGCAATTTTGAATGATTTGATACCTTAAGGCAAGTTCTGAGCAAGATTTTAATACTGTGTATATTCAACGATACTTACAGTACAAGCGTCTTGTCCTCTTTTCCCCTTGGCACAGATGAAACTTTCATGGAGACGAAAATACCTTCCTAATCTTGTCGTTTGCAGTTTTTCTTCACAAATTCTCCTTGGTACAACCGACATCTCTATCTTTTTCATTGCTGTTTCGTGGTTTTCCTCAGTCCCTGCATTAATTATTTATAGTAAATAAATTTGTTCTAATGATGTTTTCTCTTTCAAGGAGGTGTACGTTAATAAATTTTAGTATAAAACCCTCCCTCTCTATAGTGATCAATAATTGTTTTATGTATTTTATAACTCAGTCTTTTAAGAGAATAAATTAATAAATTCTCTGTCTTATCTGGCCTCAACCACAGATTAATCTATACTATTTTTAAAAAAAGTGTAGGTATCTGTCAACTCCAAGCTTGTATAAAAAGTTTACAGTAAAATTCAGCATAAATGTGTAATAATAGTACTGCTATTCTTAGAAGCGAGTGATCAGATTGAACAAGCTTGTCATAAAATATTATTAATTTTAAATCTTCTTCTACTTGACATTTTGTGGCAAAAAAGCCCACAAATACGCTACGGCGGTACGTATAAAAGAACTAGGCTGTGTTTTTCATACCTACCAAAGGCTCTGGTGCCCCATCCGTTGACAATGCAGTCCCTGAGGTTGACCCTGACCCCTGGCTGGGGGAGACACACAGTCCCGATGTTGGGGCCGAGATCCAGAGGTGACTCCAGAAACAGTAATGCAATGTCATTGTATAGAGCTCCAGCGTAGTACTCCTCGTGTACCTTCATGTGGTGTACGTGTCTTTCTTGGGCTCCAGACCCTGACCCCCCGGCTCGAATCATTAAACTGCTTCTTCTGCAAACAAATTTGGAAATATAATAATTTGGGGTTAAGGTTAAGCAGAGTGACTAGGTTATTAAAAGATTTTTTACAAAACCTTGTCATCTTAAATAAAATGGTTTATATAAGTCAACTGTCGAGTAATCCTTTATGTAGTTTGCACTACTGCAGTTTTAATCCGCAGGGGATCTTCATCAGGTTAAAATACATGGTCAAGATTTCATTCTAATCGGATTCGTCGGTGATAAAAGCACAATTTGAGAACATTTAACACACCACACATACATACGACCAAACAGACACGGACAAAAACACTTAAACAGTCAATGAACATTTTGACACCGGTACTGGCAGCTCAGAATGGTGGATGGCGACACGTGCGAAGGGTTGGTCTAGACTAGGTATATTTTAACCTGATTAATATCTCCTGCGGATCGAAACTGCAGTAGTGCAAGCTATATAAAGGATTACTTGACAATTGAGGTATATAAACCATTTTATTTAACTAAGTAATCCGGTTGGCTAACATCATGAATCTTAAGTAATCTTGTCAAAGCAGTTCTTGGTATGATAGGATGGATCAAATTAGGAATGTCATAACACAACCATACTTTTTGTTTTTCTTTGTCGAGAATTTATCTAGAAAACAAATATCCAGCACCATGAGAACTCACAGTAAATAATAAGAAAAAAATATATAGTTAAATTGGGACAATGTTGGGTAATGGTTAAAATCCTTTAAGAAAATAATTTAAAATTTTCTCTAATTGTAAGTTACTAACCCCTTTTTCATTACATTTTTCATTTCTTGTAATACCTGTAAATTTTGACAGGAATAGCTGGAAAATATCCTGCAAAAACCGTTAAAGATGTTTGAGCGAAGGCAAAAGTATATTTCACCTCAATTGAATTGACTTATTTTGTGTTAAAAAAACTCACCCCTTAATACAGTGAGCAGCGGTGAGTACTACGTCAGGATTTATTAGTGAACCACCACAAAGAAAAAGGGTTCTTTTCTTCATTCCATTTACTACTTTGTCTCCATAAACTGCAATCATCCAAGGGCTATCATATTGTTCAGTCTCCCCCTGATACTCCTGAGTTTGAAGACCAAGTTCATTATTAAAATACCTCCCACATCCAGGAAAGTTGTCTATCCATGCAGGAGAATTTTCTGAAGGTTGATTCGTTGCATATGGTGGCCCTGGTAAGTTCCAAGGACGTTTGTTTCCTGAAGAATCTTCATTAGAAAAAGTCGGATTTCCAGGCTGATTGTTTTTCCAAGGTTTTTCATCAGCCGGTTTAGAGGTCCAAGGAGGTGAATTTCCGGGAATGTTCTCATTCCATGGAGGTAGAGATCCAGGTGAATTATTGCCCCATGGTGGAGAATTCTCTGGGGAGTTGTTACCCCCGGTGGGACGATTTCCTGGAGAGTTACTGTTCCACGGACGTGAATTTTCAGCAGAGTTGTTTTTCCATGGAGGACGATTTCCTTGTGAGTTATTATTCCATGATGGTTTATATCCAGGTGAGTTGTTACTCCAAGGGGGAGAATTTCCAGGTTGGTTATTATTCCATGAAGGAAAACTTCCAGGGGCATTATTATTCCATGGAGGGGAATTTCCTGGAGAGTTCTGCCAAGGTGGGGGGTTACCTGGAATATTTTCATTCCAAGAAGGTTTATCACCAGGATATTCATCGGAGAATTGGGTTGGTGGCTGTTGTATACAGCATACATCTAAATAGTTCGGACAAACTCCTGCATTATTTCTGCAAACAAGAACATGAGTTAAATATTTTAGTTAAGTAAATTATTAGCAAATAACTTTAGATGAATGTTTCTGCATTTTGCATTTTGAGATTATTCAAAACAGTTGAAAATAACAAACAAAAATGTCATAAACATTTGTAAATGTTTAGGGATTACTTTGTAAAATACAAGGGCTATTCATAAATTGTTTATATATGAGGTGAACATAGGGATTGAGGTAGAGGCAGCGACCACAGAATTAAAGGCATAGCTAGGAGTCAAAGGTTGGTTAGATAAACTCTTTAGGAACCTATCAGTAATTCGCAGAGGTGAGAAGGTCTGCATTGTGTGCTATAATTAAAAATCATAATTACTGCTAAAAGTTCAACTACCACTGGCTCGGCTCATTGGAAATACATGTTTTCACAAAATAAATCATTTATTTCAACAACAAAATCGTCTATATCCAGACAGCCCACCCAGAGGCAGGCCCTCTGACCATTCATCCATTTATTTTTGTCATTATTACTCACTTTCTTTGGCCAACTGGGCTGTCACTTAGGTCCTGAACGCCAATAACGTTCATTATCTATACCCAAACTGTAGGTGTTCCATAATTAAGAAAAATATCCTACATTTTTATACAAAAAAAATTAATTGCAAATATCAGCCACAAAAATGACTATAGCAGTGGCATTTGAACTTGTAGAGGTAATTTTGATTATAATCATTGCGCACAGCGTAGCTATGCTATTCAACTTTCAAATCGGTTTGTAAAGAGTTTATCTAACCAAAGCTGGCACTCACATGCTTTATTGACTTCATTTCCTCCCTTAACCAGACAAATAGAAATTTAAAATAAACAGGAATTTCTTCTCTTAGCTTTCATATTAACTATACAATGTAACTTTATTATCTGTGAAGAATATGGCATCATAGTTGTCTATATCTCAACCATCCCAGATATGAAACATAGAGTGGTAAATCACACACTCTTGTTTCTTGATTTCTGTAACTCATATTTTATGTTTGATTTTCATGATATTTCTGCATCAATATTGATTTCATATATTTGTTCCTTTTTTTCTAAGAGGTTATTTTGTTTACTTGAATTCATTATTTTTTGTATATTCATTATATTTTGTAAAAGTATGCATTATTTTTCCAGGACTGCAGAGAAAAAAATAAACGCAAAAGAAGGGCTTTTTTATTTCTTTGATGTTGGAAAATGCCGCTTTTATTCAGGCTGGTGACGTAATCCATCTAAGAGTAACATTCACCAGCTGTTTTTTAGCGAATTTCCCATAGGGAATAAGCTATTATCGTAGGTCTCATGGTAAGACCTAAGCCCGGGACCATGTTACTTTTTCGTTTTTAGGTGCCCAGAGACCAAAAATAATAGTCATTAAAAATTTTATATATATATATATATATATATATATATATATATATATGTGTGTGTGTGTGTGTGTATATATATATGTATATATATGTATTATGTATATGTATGTATTATATGTATATATGTATGTGTCCCTAGACACGATAACTCTTGTAAAAATGGTCCGATCGAGACCAAATTTGGTAGAGATGTGTAATCCTACGTTTACTTGGATGAGTTCGTAAACCAGACATACCGACCTACCGGAAGGGGTAGTATTGACGGGTTTTGTACCCCAAAAATGGGTTTTTTGCCTTTTGTCATATGTAAATTTTAAAAATTTTAAATTTTTATTTTCACCATTGGATTTAGCTAAAAAAACACAAAATTTAGTATTTTGAAGCTTTGCTCTATCTCCATTGGTTACCGAGATATTACAAAGTCTAAATACAGTGCATTGTATTTTGGAGCTCCAATGTTAATCTTATGGGGAATTGGGATGCGTTAATATTTCACTTATTAACCAATATTTTTCGATGAAACTTGGAATTCAGCTTCATTTGATTGAGATTCATCCATTTATGGTAAAAAATCTTGGTTTTTGTGCTTATCATGGCAGCAAACCTGCATACTCTTTTCCCATGTTAATCATATGGAGAATAGGCAAACTTCTTTAGCAATGGACAGATATTGATGAAACTTAGTAAATGGCTTCATATGGTCGAAATAATTATTTTTTTATGTTAAAAACCTACTTTTAGTGTTCCCCATGGCAGCATACCTGCATACTCTCCCTATATTTATCATAAGGAGAATAGACATTTATTTCCCTATTTATGAGCATTTGATTTTATTTGGTTTACAGTTTTATGTGGTCAAAATTAATATTACTAATTTGGAAATTCGCTGAGTACGCAGGTCTGCTGTGACGGGGGGTATTTTTCTATCAGGCTAGTGATGTATTGGGTATTAAAAAATACATTGTTTTACCTGCTAATTATAGCCCTTGTCCTTTGTTTATTACCTTGGAACAGTTTTCCCCAGTCTTGTATTTTTCTCTCCCCCATTTTCAATAATATCAATTTTAGTTTTAACCCAGTCAAATTATGATTTTTAATTTCCCCACATTTTTTCGAATGTCTCCATCCAATGTAAACTTAAAAAATAGTTTGGTCTTAAAAAAGCTATTTGGAAAAAAATAGCTGGTCTTAGAGAAATTTAAACTACGTAACTGCCTTTTGAACGAACAGTGAGTGAAATGAACATTTGACCTATAACCATGTAATGATTATAAAAATCTAATTATTAAAAAGCATGATAGAGCGATTTAACTGAGGTTAGTCACGCAGCCGTACTGCTTCTCCAGGAGCAGTTTAAACACTAGACCCACTGTTGAGCTGGCTAGACCCTGTTTTTCGTGTGGCAACCCACTCAAATGCGGGACTATTTGTATTTAAATTGCTCTATCTTGCTTATTTATGAACTGATTTCCTTAGTTGTATTAAGGTTAGATTTTAAATTAAAGTTCCTAAAAACCACATAAGAACAAATATTTTTATATCTTATGTAGTTTTCATGCAATTTAAGGGTAAAGGTTTTTAAATAGTCAACATCTCAAAAAGTGTGGACTGAAAAAATGATTATTTTTTATGAATAGACACCTTTACCTCAAAAATTTGTGTACCAAGTTTTAACTTTTAACAACAAACCCTTCTTAAAGTAAAAATTATTCTTTAAGGAATACAAAATTGCGGCTGTGTGGTTAACTACGGTGTTTTGGAAATTTTAAATATGATATTTTGGCTTGTCTTTAGGTCAGGAATAATATCTTAAGAGGTCGGTACAGAGTTCAAGGACACCCTGTAGAACATAAAATGGTCTTTCATTTAGTCTTTCTTTTCTTTTAATTTCTTCTTTTAATTTCTTTTCTCAAACAATAGTCAAAAGCGGATTGTTAGAAAGTAAATATATTTAGTCAAAATATAAAGTATTGGTTTCTGCTAAAACAATTAATTACCAACCTTATCAACCTGTTGACTAGACAAACTGAGGGGGCAGTTATGGTGTACATTCTTTCTTTAAAATTTTTTTCCTAAAATTTTTTAACTCCTTAAGAGATCCTTATGAGAGTGAGCGGTGAATATTTTTACCTTTCCTGATAAAACATATTTTGAAGCTTTCTTTAGTTCTCCTTGGTTATTCTAAAATGGGATTTATTGTTTTTCTTCATAAAAAGGAGATGTACTAGGCTTATCCTGCAAATCGAACTTAGTACCCAAAGTAAGTAAAATATACAAGTGTTTCAAAAGAATACATCCAACTGGATGAATACTTACGGTTTTGAGCTAGATGTTCCTTGTGTGCAAGGGCAAGGCTTGTATGGTGGACTGGACACCAAGCCGACCCCTGACAGGAACGCAACTCCTACATCCGCAGTCTTGTTGCTGTTACACAGGTAGTAAGGTACACACTCGCACCCCTCTGAATCCACTCCACTGTCAGCTAGTGGTGGTCGAAAATTGGTCGAAACATCTGCAGGCGCTGGGCGATAACGGACGGTGCAATCAACCTCGTGTGGGACTTCCCTCTGGGATGATGGAAATTTTGTTTGAGGATGAGATTTAACTTGGTTGATGTGAAGAAACATAATTGAGAAACTTACAGGGCTGATGTTGAAAAATCTCATTCTGAAAAATAAAGGTACAAAATAGAAATAAGTGATCATAAAAAATATAGACTACCATGTTTGGAGCATCCCATTTGTACAGGTATAAATAAGCTTCTAGTAAAATTACATTATTATGAAATGTTGTGCAAGTTATTGTTTAGAAATTTACTGCGGATATTTTTCATCACTAATTATAATAACAAATTCAAGGCATTTCAGGATCTGGACCCCGTCTTCAGGTGGAAGTAACACCTAGAACATAACAATACCGAATCCGAGATATAGATCCCCAAACATTGAGAATTTGTTTTTACTAGTCAGTGATGGAAAATGTTTGCAATAATTTACTAAACAATAACATAAATTCACCATCAACAACAATGAACTATTAACAAATAGTTGTGCATGTGCTCTTAAAGTGTGGGGCAAGAGGCGGGGGACCCCCAAGGGCGCACTCAGAACTTTTAAGGGGGGATTCCACTTTTATTACTCATGAAAGCGGAATTGAAACAAATTAAATATAGTTATTTGTGAGTTTAAGAGAGTTAAGTGCAATTTTAACTCACTGAGAGCAACAATTTTCTTGAAAGAGAAAATGAAATTTACTCCAGTAACACACACACACTTTGTCCCCCCCCCACAAAAAAGTTCCTCTCCTAGTTTAAATAAATACACAATCTTATACTCTAAAACAAGACTGTTTGTAAGGGTAAATTTTTTTCTTTCCAAGGATTTTTAATATTATGGTTGAATATGGGGGTTTTGGCCACGAGGAATGATTGAAGTCCCATGGCTGAGAAAAATACGGTTTTCGTCCTAGTGCCCTTCAAAGTGTCCATGTTATTCTATGATTTTTTTATAGCTACTAAGTGGAACAAAAATCAGCTGATAATTGTAGGTACAAACCAATTTGTTACATCTTTAATCTGTGGTTCAACAAATTTTTACCAAAGTGGAACACCCTATGACCTGGCGAGTGAGCGAAGCGAAGAAGTTCGTCTTCAAAAGGAAGAGGGCGAGAGAGTGGAGTTAATGAGCTTTGTCTGAGAAAGGAAAGGATGCTTAATAATTTTACCGAGCATACAATCGGTCCCCCTGGTTCTGTATTCTATATCACTGCCCATTATTGCTGAGAGTAACCATCTGGAAACTCTGAAAGTTTATTTTATTCTAACCATATAGTGAGCTGGCTCCTTGCTTCCACTATACAGGGAGGAAAAAAGTCTGGAAACGATGTAATATCTTTGAAAATATTTAAGTAATAAAACTAAAAAAACCAAATTGATTTTGTCTGACATAGTCTACTTCCTTAAGTACCGGTACTTATTGTCCTTGAATCTCCAAGGGGTTCAGTCCACAAAGAGTTAGAAGAAAATATTAAATTTAAGCATAGGGGTCAATATGTAAATAAAATTAAAGGTCTCAAAGAATAGAGAACAATTCTTCAAACCTGACCTTAAAAGGATGACCGAGATAAAAATGGCAGTCAATAAAATTTTGCTTCGAAATCATATTGCTGAAAACTAAAAATGCAATAACACTTGATAAACTCGACCTTTGAGGTCGGGTTTGTGGCAATTGCTCAGAATGCAAATCCCTTTAAAACGATGTACCATATGACACATTACAAAGAAGGCTTTTCCTTTGGGGACATCCCCAGAGGAAATCATCAGGGAGACTGCATTGGCCTATGTAATTTGATACATCATTTTAAAGGGCTTTGCATTCTGAGAAATTTGCCACAAACCGAACCTCAAAAGGTCGAGTGTACCGTGTCGGAAGTTATTGCATTTTTTGTTTTCAGCAATAACTTGGTCATCCTTTTGAGGTCGCATTTGCGGCATTGTTCTTTATTATTAGATACCTTTAATTTGATGTAAATATTGACCTATGCTTACATTTAAGATTTTCTTCTGACTCCTTGTGGACCGTCCCCCCTGGGCACCCTTGGACCCCCTGGGTCCAAGGACAATAAGTACTTTAGGAAGTAGACTTTGTCACTTGAAATCAATTTGAAAAGATTTAGTTTTATTAATTAAATATTTTAAAAGATATTATATTGTTTCCAGACTTTTTTTCTACCCTGTATAGGCATCCAAGTTAAGGCTCCGGTCTACCCCTGGTGCGCCACCGAAATGCGAGGGTTTTTTGGAATCATGTTATCTTCTGCTAAATGCAGCCTATAGCTTTATAGCTAGGTGTAATATTAAAGAAGAATAACGGTAATGCTTTTCCTCTGTTACACTTTTTGTAATTATTTCATCAAAACTAATAGAAAACTTCCGTTAAAAATTGAGAAAACAGATGGTTTTAGACAGTTATAATTTAAATTAGAAATTTAATTTAAAAAATTCTATAACCACAGAAGACGAGATCTGTCTTTCTACTTTTAGAAAAAGTTAAGAGTCAATCTCTATCTCAATTATTTAATCTTAAAACATGATTCTCATAAACCTCTGCAGCCATAAAACTTGCCTAGCGCTAAGACCGCGAGGAAGGGCTCTGGTACAAAAAGAGTGTTAAAAGGCAAGGTAGTCCTTCTGCCAATTGCAACTGCTGTCTAATTGTTTAGTTTGCAACAGAGTAAGTAGGTGAATCCAGTTCCATTCACTTGGACTGCTAGTGTTGTTTTTTGTTCTGTAATCTGGAAATGCTGGTAATTTACAAACAATGTTTGTGGTAGAGTTGAGTCCTGCAAACTCAGAACTCAATAACTCGCCCACTGCTGGTAGGACGTATCATCCCATTGTGTCAAAGTTGGAACCATCAGCCCAGATTGAGGATTTTGCCACTTGTAGGCTTTCCATATTTTCTGCCGCCCCTTATTATTGGGCTGACAGTTGTGTTTATACTACCTTGTCTGTCCGCTGTTCTAGCTGCTCCTAGTTACTTTTTGATATTTGTGTTATAATTCCTGGTTTAAATAATTATTCAATTAAAGAATGCACAGATCGGCTGTGCCGACCGGCACGGCCGGTACGAACGAACAAAATCAAACTTGCTTGATTTTGGTCGCACGCACCAGATGCGAATCCGGTATAACGCACGAGCGCTATGAGCCACCGGAAGCACCGCAACTCCTGCCGCTGGCTCTAGCTGGACACTCTTTTGATCGGCCGGACGAATTTCGCCGTTCAGCTAGGACGCCGCCTAAGGGTCAGGCACATACATAGTTTTTAATGTCACTTATAACACAAGCCATACCTTAAGCTGTGACCGGTCATTAGGACATTTACATAAGTAATGTTTGTAAAGTGATGGCCCTTTAGTGAAAATATTGTAGGTGTGTTATTCACCTAAAAATACGCCACAGATTACATCTATATCTCAATATACCAAAAACTATGTCAAGTACCAAAAACTTTTAAGATCTGTGCATTCTTTAATTGAATAATTATTTAAACCAGGAATCATAACACAAATGATCAAAAAGTAACTAGGAGCAGCTAGAACAGCGGACAGACAAGGTAGTATAGACACAACTGTCAGCCCAATAATAATGTTGGGGTTATGTCACAAGCTACAAAACATAGTTTGAACAACTTTAAATTAGGTAATGTAAAATTTGAATTAGAGAAAATTGAGTTCAATTTGAAAAATTAATAAATTTTCTGTAGACCTTTCTATGTAAGTAAACTTAAAACTTACGATAAAATAAATAATAGGACTCTAATCGTAGCAAATACAATTAACCACTTGACCAAGCTATAAAGAATTGGCAACAGCGCGGTGCGCCATAAGGTTTAAAAATAACGTCTTAAAATAAAAATAATGCAAAATAAATTAAGATTCCATAAAGTTTCCTACCCAATATTTTTATCTTAGTGCCACCCCTGTCATCAACGATTGACAAATTTTTTACTTAAATAAAAACAGAGTAGAAGTTTGAAAAGGTTTATTGAAACAGTGTCACAGTCTAACAACATAGAGTAAGCATACCTACCTAACATCATCAGTTGTGACACTCTAACGTGAAAAGTCTCTAGTAGAAGAAGCTAGTGGCCCCTGGTGTGTAAACTCACAACCATTTTTTAATGTTGATTATGATGTCTTTCCGTTTATAAAATATTACTTTTTTTCATGGGGGGGGGTTTATTTTATAAAAAAAACCATACGTTTGCTCTATTTTGTGGCCAATCCATTCGCAAATTCATTAAAATGTTAAAAAAAAAGAAAATCACTAGTTGCGGATGTAAACACTGGAAGCGCTAGTGTAGTTCCCTCTTTCTGGGCCTATACAAACTGCGAGTGTCATTACAATTACCCTATATGAAAAAAGTGCTATAGAATTGTGTGGAGGAAATCCTTATGAAAAGAATAAACGCATTTCCATTTCCTGAAGTCAATGCACTTCCAATCAGAATAATGGGCTTAAAGAAGTTTCTGTTATTTAATTAGTACAAATATTTTAAATTTTTTGTAAATTGCCAAAGTGCCGCCCCTAAAATTTTTCCGCTGTAGGCTCCAGCCTTTTCAGCCTATTTAGAAATATGGCCCTGGGAACCATAAGCAGCTTAACAAGCTTCCCCAGGGTTTTTTAACGTTGTCAATTAATTGTAAATGTTTAAGTTTCAATACTATTGGGTTTACTTTTATGAGATAAATTAATAAAATTTATGATCAAAAACTTATTCTTTATTTTTTTACATCTTATTTTTTTATAATCTGGCAATTTCACAATCTTGTCCAAGCATTGGTCCACGTAAGGCCAAGTTTGCAGAATTAACTAACTTGTAGTACTCCGAAATTGAGCTTTGCTCTAATATTGTGATATTTTGAAGTGTTTCTAAAAAGTTGTGTCTGATATTTACTTAGTAGTAATGTTTTTTTTTTACTATATACCTAACTAACAATTTGAACTTCTTCTATCAATGTTACACTTTAAAACAAGCACTATTAGTACAAGACCTTTTAAGACGTCCTAAGATTTGTGATGTTTTGTTTTTATATTAAATTTTTGGCCAAGGAGTTGATTAGAGCTCCCATTACTGGGAATATCACAGCCCTTAAGTGTCGATGTTATCCTATGGACATTCTTGTAGTTAATAAACTTTAACCAAAATCAACTAATACCATAGAAATAAATAAAAATTTAAAATTTCAACATGTGGTTCAAAAGTTAATACCAACATAGAGATTGCCAACTGTTTGAAATTCAACCAAAAATTCAGTTGATCTCTATCCAGTTAAACTGAAAATACTTTATTACTAAAATATATGTTCTTTACGTTTTGCTACAATTTTTTTTATAAAAACACTAACACCTGTCTAATGATTCAATCAATTAAACTACTTCCATAAGATTAACATTGAAATTTTGAAGCCTGAGGGGCGTAGCCCAGGGGATCGATGTGAATTTTAATGGGATTCTGCTCACAATTATTTTTACAAATGTATAGAGATATTCATATTCTTCGGCCTTGAAATTTCTAAAATTTGTGCTCCCCTTCTTCTTGGGCAAATATATCACAGTAAGTTGTGTGGATAACAGCAGTCCTAATGCCCCTTGTTCCTTTCTGCGTTGCAAAATGGTAAAGAAGCCTTTATATAACTATTCCTTCGACAAAGCCATTTGCATCTCGTATTGATTGCAAAACTCTCATTCAAATTCACTTGAAACCATTGGGGCACGTTATAAGAAATATGTTATGAGTTAAAAAATTAACATTAAATTAACATTAAACATTTTCAATGTATTATCAAAATGTTTTTTTTGTGATCTATATTTCTTAAATTGCACAATTTTTGTTATTAATTTTGTAAGGTTAAGTTTAATTGAAGTTAATAATGCAAGGGTTAGACATCAGAGCATGCCAGTCTTCCCGGTTTTTTTTATAAATAGTGTTAAAAAATCCATCAACAAATCTTCTTAAGAATTTAAGTTTTTTATTAATTTTTTATTTAGATTGATCTTAATCAAAAACTGTTGATTTAGAATGATCTTAAAGATAATTATAAAAGTTACATGTATTTTTGATCACATATTACCATTAAATCAAATCAAAATCTCTTTATTTACAAAGCATAAAGATTTTTAATAGTGTCAATTGTTTACAATTTCATATTCTTCATTAGTGTGGAGGTGGAAGAGTGTCCCTCCATTGCAGGAATTCGTCCAGGGAGTATAATGGGTTCTTTGACAGCCAGTTGATGAGTGCTGTCTTCAGTTTCTTCCCTGTTTGTCTTCTCATGTCCTCCGGGAGCAGATTGTGGAGTTTTCTGCCGATGTACGAAGGCTTCCTCTCAAACAATGCGCTGTGGTGAAGTGGTAACTGGTACCTGGTGGCATGCCTGGTGTTATGGCAGTGGATGTCTGTTCCTTTTAGAAGGGACCCCATCCACATAGAGGATCACCTCTCTGATGTACAGTGTGACAACAGTCAGGATGCTTTGTTCAGCAAAAGCCTGCCTGCAGCTTTCCCTCCTGTCAAGACCCGTGATAATGCGGATGGCCCTTTTCTGAAGGAGGAGAAGACGTTGCAGATTTCCAGCTGTAGTTCCTCCCCAGGCTGCGAGACCATATGTCAAGTGGGACTCAAACAGAGCATGGTAGGCGATCTTCGTTGTTTCTTCATCGCTGGAGTGTTTAATTCTGTTCAGGACATAAAGACTGGTGTTGAGTTGTCTGGACAAAGTGTCAATGTGGTGGTTCCATGATATTTGAGCGTCAATTGTTACACCGAGGAATTTTGTGTAGTCTTCAACCTCCACATCAGGTAGTGTTTCTGTGACGTACTGTTAATTACCAAATGTCAGCTGCTTTGTTTTGCTTGTGTTCACCACTAGGTCGTTGTTATGAGAGAATTGATATGCCATATTAAGTGCAATAAATGAGTCTACTGCCAGGTTTTCTGGGGTCTTGGCTGAAAGTAGCAGGGTTGTGTCGTCGGCATACATCAGAGGTAAGCAGTAGGCTTCCAGGTGTTGAGGCAGGTCATTGGAAAGGAGGATGAAAAGCACTGGACCTAGAACCGATCCTTGTGGCACTCCTCTGCATACTGGCGATGGTTTTGATGTTGCACTCTGGGTGGTTCCTTTAAAGCTGTGTTTTATTTCTACTATTTGTTGTCGTCCCTCTAAATAGCTTTCAAACCAAGCGTTTGCCTGTCCTTTTATACCTACTTTTCCGAGTTTATGGAGAAACAAGTCATGACCTAGGCAATCAAATGCTTTACTGAAGTCAAGCATTATGGCATCTTTTTTTTTCTAATTTATCTATTGCAAATTCAACAAGCTCAATGATTGCTGTGGTTGTTGATTTTCCTTTAGTGAAGCCATGTTGTTTCTCAGTGAGGTTATTTTGTTGCTTGCAGTGGTTTATCAGCCTTTTAAGTACCACTTTTTCTATTACTTTTGAAAATGTTGGGACTAGTGATATGGGCCTGTAGTTTTTGATCTCAGATTTGGAGTTGTTTTTATGTTTAGGAAAGACTTTTGATGTTTTTAGATTAGTCGGAAAATGCCCTTGCATTAACGATAGGTTTATGATTGAGACAAGAGGTTTTATTAGGGCTCCACTGCAGTGTTTTAAGATTTTTGCTGATATTTCATCAACACCTGCTGACAGGCCCGTGCTGGCTCCCTTCTTAGGGCGGTGGACGGTCATGGCCAGAGGGCGCCTGTGTAACCCCCCATCCAACACCACCTCCCATTCCTTTGTTGTCACAAGGAGAAAACCCTCCATGGACAACTACTCTTGTCTTAGAGTAGGCCTTTGGAATATAGTGAATATATTTTTAAATGTACACATCTCAATACCCCTAAATAGGCCTACATATCTCAAACGATTTGATACCATTAAATCCACTTTCTATACGTTCAAATAATATTTACGCTTTTACTCATTTATGCTTCAGGAAAAAATTGTATTTCCCATAATTCGCTAAATAAATATTCCATAGCCCTATAGGTACTTCATGGTGGCCAGTCTATATCACTAATTTCTTAGAGCAAAACAGAATGAGAGATAAACAAGTACTTGAAGCATGATATTATTAATTAAAGTGTCACTAAACACACAATAATAACTTTCTAACAATAAATCAACTACCCCAAACTATTATTTTTTTTTTTATATTTACATTCAATAAGAAGTTGGAAGAATTTAAAAACATAATTCTGCTTTACAATAAATTTTATTATAAATTTTGAATAGGATAAATTCAATGTATTGTTCATAACCAATAACTTTTGGAAAATTGTAGTAGCTGCTATTATAACAGTAAACTTAAAAAACTCTCATTTTAAAATTAACCTTATGGCGAGAGAGATTCTCTTGAGATAGTGTCCAGCCCAACGAGGTTAAACTATGTTAATTTTTGTCCCCATTTGATTTGCGCCATTTTACCCACAATTCCCACTTTTCCTTAGTAACTAAACCACACTTTACTCTCGTTCCCTTGGTAACCAGTTTTAGCTATTCTGGTTGGTCATAACAAGTTTAATAAATTACAGATTATACGTATAAACATCTGATTATTTGTTGTTGTTTTTTTTTAACACTTTGATTTGATGGTCTGTGAACAGGCTATTGAAGTTAGTTTCCATAGAAATGACAAACATTTATGGGTAAAATGGCAGATACCAGATGGGAAACTGTAAACAAAGGTCTGTTAACCAAGGAAAGAGCGGGGGGAATTGTGGGTAAAATGGCAAAAAATCAACAGGAGGAAAATTTCCTTATCTTTGAAGCAATCTATATCTAGGTTAACCTCGTTGTTTCAGCCTTAATATAAAGAACAGAAAAACCACGACACTTAAGCTACCTTTATTATAAAGAATTAGAAACTTGCACAAGTAGGACAATAAATAACAAAATAATTCACCACACATGTCACAAACGGGCATACTGCGTGATGTTATTTACACTGATTATAGTGACAAATATCAACAGACAGATGAAATGAAGACGGCAATGGCAGACTCTCGTTCCACCCCCTCCATCACTCTTCTGCCCTCATCACTGGCCGAGGCCGAGGGCGCCCCTCGCCCTGCCGTGTGGAACATAAGTTCCATTTAGTAGTAGAATCCAGTCTTCCGCTTGGTAATATTGTCGATTATCGTAGTCCAAGAATGATCCGGATTAAATTATATTAATATAAATTATTGTTTTGTTTACTTAAGACGACGTTTAAGGTTGTTACATAAGCCATCTTTAATTTTTTTTGTGGTATTCAGAGTACAATGAGTCTGTTTCGGAACTGGAGGGCGCAAAAAATTCTCTATGCGGAGGGGCGCACCGGGATACATCCCGGTGTCCCGGTGGGCCAGCACGGGCCTGCTGCCTGCTGATGTTTTAGGCTTCAAGCTGTTTATTATGTTCCTGATTTCATTTTCATCAGTAGGAGGTAGGTAATGGAGGTCACTGGTTGTGGGGGGCAAAGCTTGTGGGTTTTCAGTCCTTGGGGGGTTTTTATTTAGTGTATGTTGTGCTATGTTAGTAAAAAACTCATTGAAAAAATTGGCGATTTTATCTGGATCACTGACTGTGTTTCTATCTATTGTGAATGCTGGAAGTGAATTTACTGATGTTTTGTTGCCTTTCTCATTGTTTATGACTTGCCAGACTGCTTTAGATTTATTTTCAGCTCTTTGGATGTAATCTGCTGACTCTTTGCGCCTCAGCATTTTAAGCCGTAGATCATATTCTTTTTTCACTTTTACCATTGCGCTTTTATCTTTTTCATCACCAGTCATGTTTTAGTTGTAGTCATCACCATGTCAGCCTACATCATATTAAATCCCTAAATTTTAAAGCACAAAATAGCTACATGATCGTAAAACAGTAGTTAGTTTTTTTTTATAATCATCTGATTAATCAAATGCTCATCTTATGGAGAAAACACATTTTTATTTATTATTTTATGAAACAATCCAAAATTTGCATAGGTTTTGATGCATTAAACCTCCATTATTTTATACCCAAGTATAGTCATTCACCCTCAATACCGGCTCTTGCACTTTTGGAAATATGTCCAACTACAAACACAAGTACGAGCCTTTCTCGTTTTAAATGCACAAATTGGCTACATGGTTAAAACATGAGACGATTTCAAAGAGAGTTTTATTACCATATGATTGCTCCAATGCTTTTGTTATGGAGAAAAATTATTTTTATCAACGATTTTCAAAATAATCCGAGTGTTTTGAACGTTTGAAACTGCCATTTTTTTTTTACCAAAAATAGATATTCACCCTCTAGAACAGTTCTCCGCTTGTACTTTGGGAAATAACTTCCAACCAAAAACCTCACTACAAACCTTTCTCGTTTAATAAAATAGGATCAGGACTCTATTTTGATCTTGTATCTTCGGGTAAATCATTAAAACATGGGAAACAGTAAAGTTCAAAATTTTTATTTTAGAGTTGCTGATCTCAACTACCGTTTCCTTATAAACACAATAAACACATTTTTTAAATTTCAAATTTCCAAATTTGTGGCCAGTTTAAATTTGTTTATACATATAGGTTAAGCATTGAAAAAGATTAAAAATTATATGCCAATTATATGTCATTTATAGCCAATTATATGCAAATTATATATGCAATTATATGCAATTATTATATGCCAATTATATGCAAAATTATATGCCATTTAATAAATTCTTCATTTATTCCTGGGATTTTTCCAGATAAATTGAAAATTTCAAAAATTATCCCCATTCATAAAAAAATGAAGAAAATAACCCAGCAAATTATCGTCCTGTGTCCCTATTACCAACCATATCAAAAATTTATGAAAAGGCAGTCCACAACCAATTAATGTCATTCCTTGAGGAAAATTATTTAATAGACAGTGTCCAACATGGCTTTTGTAGTGGAAAATCAGTTTTATCAGCTAGTGTCGCTTTTATAGAATCAGTAATAGACTCAATCAATGAGTAGGAATAGAACCATGTGTAGGAATCTTTATGGATCTTTCTAAAGCATTTGACAGCGTAAATCATTCAATACTGCTCAGCAAATTAAAATCACTTGGTTTTAACCGTTCTTCGTTACAATGGTTTAATTCATACTTAAATAACAGATACCAGTTTGTTGAAATTACCCACATGTCCAAAAACAATAGACTCATAAATCAACGATCAAAATTAAAACCTGTTACATTTGGTGTACCACAAGGATCAATTTTAGGACCTATCTTATTTGTATGCTATCTAAAAAATATATCTGAGTCATTATCAAACACAGAAAAAACGAACATTTGCCTTTATGCAGATGATTCCAACCTTAAAATTTCAGGTAAAAATTTGGAGCAAGTTGAAATTTTATCATTCATTGAACTTGTAAATATTATTCAGTTTTTCAAAAATCACAACCTTGAATTGAACACTGAGAAAACAAATTATATTTCCTTCAAAACAGCTCAATCACGAGTTAAAAGAATTAAAAAGAGTTACAACAGACCCATTGATTTTAATTGATACTAAGCCATTGAACTTGTCAATAAAACAAAATTTCTTGGACTTACAATTGACTGTCATTTAAATTTTAACGATCATGTAGGAAAAACTTTATCCAAAATTAACTCTGGTATTTACACATTGAGAAGGATGGCAAGAGTGTGTAGTGAATCTACTCTCAAAATGATTGCCATTCCTACATCCATTCATATCTATCATTTGGAATTAGTCTTTACGGTTCAACTAAAAAAGAAAATCTTAATAAAATTTTGAAACAGCAACTGATACATCATGTAGAGAACACCACCATAAACATTTTGACAGTTTATGGTCAGTATATTTTTAATACAATTATGATATATTTAAACTTAAAAAAAAAGGGCACAGCTGTAAGTCCAGAAATACACCATTATAAACACCCGAGGTAGGGACAAAATCATACACACTCATCATAGACTTCAATTTTATGAAAAGAAGCCATCATATAAAGGAGCTGAATTTTTTAGAATATTGCCAAAAGAATTAAAAAATGAAAAGAACAGTTGCAAATTTAAGAAAAAACTTAAAGATTACCTGGTAGGCCAAGCAATATATTCATTTGATGAATTACTAATTATTATTTTGACTAACTTTGTAAATAGCATATAAATAGAATAAAATTATTGTGTTAGTTAAGCTAACAAAATGACACTATTCAGATGTACCAATGATGTGCTTGTTTATGAATAAAGAGATTTTGACTTTGACTTTGACTTTAAAAGGGCCTTTTTCTAATAAATTGTGTTACTTAATCTAAAAAGATAACTTCATGCAGTAACTTAATAACAGTAAAGTACACTATATTACAGTACCGTACAATACTAGAATAGAATATTATATTGCTGAAGAAATAATTGTTACAGTGCAATATTAGAAAGCTGAAATTATAATTGTTACACAAGAATCTGGTGTAGGTGTTAGGTTATTCATCCAATTGACTACCGTTAGTGTTAGTTACAAAGCATTTTAAATCATTCTTATTAATAATATATTTGGTACTATCATTTGAGAACTGTGCATTAAAATATTCTTTCCTTAAATTTAGATGCATTATGTTTTACAAGATTAAAACAAGTTTATTCTTCAAAGTAGGTACACTTGTTAGGAATCAGTTCAAAACTTTCTGTAATTTGGAACTAGACAAATTTACTTTCAGATTTTTGTCCGTAAGCCCACGCCCAATTTCAAACTAGATCGGAGCTTAAGGGTGACTTTTTTCAGAGTTAAAATATATGTATGTACGGTAAATGATTTTGTACATTGCTTAAACTTCAAAATATAAATGCAATTTTTTCCAAGCACAAAACTAAAAGCCAATTAATTTAAAATTATTCTGAATACTGTAATATATAAAACATGAACCGGTACCAATAGATAGTATTACCAAGCACACAGTCAATATAACTAAATGATACTTAACTGGAACAGATCACCTTGATCATTGCCACGATGGGATGGGATTGGTTCCGGCCTTCACTGATGACAGCACAGGAGATGGCTACCGGGACTAATTTTGGAAGAAACTGGGGGGCGCGAGAATAGTTTGCTGTTTTCCTCAATTTAGTAATATTTTACCAAGCTTAAGGTTTTTAGAAGAATTTTTTTGTAGCACTTTCATTTTAGTTACTTATGTTTTATTCCTATGGTCTTAGTAGGCCTACTTATTAAAAACAATTAAGCTTTCATAACTTTTCTTAGGATTTGTACTTTTTAACTATTACTTAAAAAAAGAGATGAAATACCTATGAACATTCATTTAGTAATCATTTAAAATTACTACACAGCATAAATTATATCAATTCTTCAACTTCTTAAGATTTATGAACCGTAATATTTTTTTTTAAAGTGAGAACCGTAATTATGAAATAAATAATAACATCCTTGATCAAGGTAGATAGGCTGAGAAAATGTGCACAGTTAATATAGATCTTATTAGGTATACTGTATCGTACAGGCACCATTTTTTTCCGTCCCATGATTTTTTTAAAATTTTAGTGAATTTTCCTATAGAGAATATTGATCTGCCAGGTAATATATATTTAACTACATATATATTAATGTTAATATACAGACATAGATTTCTCATAGAATAGGCATGTTTGAAACCAATTGACAGTGGCGAGGGCTTCCGCGGCAAACATAAAATACAAAATGACACATGATAGAGGTACATCAGTACTACCACTCTTCTTAACCAAGAATGAAACATTCTAGAGTCTATTAATGATGTGATAATACATTTTGCAGCACTGTAAACCCAGCTGAATAATTACAACATCGCAGCGCACTCAAATCTGTCCAAATTTTGGTATCAAACTGATGTATTGGATGAGAAGTCTATTCACGTTAGTGTATGTAGTCAATAGCTCTACTCTACGTAACGGTTTATTTAAATACTACTAGAGATCGCCCACTGGTCGAAATTCGATCAAAAATACAGTTGATCTTGAGCCAAGTAGTTTTAAAAGGTTTTATAACTAAAACATCTGTTTTTACTGATTTGCTAGCATTTGTTATTTACAACAGCTGTCTCATGATTCAATCAAGTATCCTTGTCCCATAAGATTAACATTGAAACTATGAAAGCCTGTAGGGCGTAGTCCCTGGGGGTGGCTGGGAATTATAATCTGATTTTGCTCATCTACAGCACAATACCTTTCTAACGGTATGCGCTGATTTCCCCTACGATGCACACAAGCTGAGAAGAAAGGAAACAAAATATGCGTGCCTATTAATATATAGATTAATATTTGTCTGTTATGCCATCACATGATAACCACTAAAGATATTAAGCAAAAAGTCTGCAAGAATAAAGAAAAAACATCATAGATTGTTACAAGCTTATTTTTGTTTTGAAAATACATTAGGGCTCCGCCTCACTAGCTTTGCATGTTCCCATGTTACGGACACAGATTTTATTGGACAGATGATCAGTATTTTTTATTGGCATTCATTAAACGTGGAGGCTAGTAACAAACTGATCCTAAGCATGAGGGGTGGGGAAAATTAGCTCGCTCACTTACAATTATGATTAAGGACATCAATGCAAGGAAAGCCGCAGGTGAAAGCTAGATAATAATATTTTGCAAAATAAAATTTTATTATTACAATTTTGTTGCTAAGCAGTATTAAGTCTTGGGGCTTCTTACTCACTTTGAATAACAAAATCACACAAAATAAACCCATGGTTCTTAAATAGCAAAAAATCCAGAATTTGTAGTTTTTTATTAATTTGAATTTAAGAGGGCGTTGAAGTCGATCCAAATTCTGCCTTTCCCCAATAAAAGCAATGTTAAACGGGATGTCAAATAACTCTTTTATTTATAATCAGAAAATAATGGTTTATAGCTCTAAATAAAGGGTTCATCAAGGCGGATTTGGTTTGCGAGAGGAATTTTTTGTAAAAATTAGGGTTTTTTAACTAATTTGAAATAACAAAGCAAGTTTTTTACTACTTTTAAAACATTTTCTACAGAATTTTAGAAGTTATTTACAAAGAATCGATCTCGCAAAAGGAACGGGGAATTTAATTGTGATTCAAACGCTATTTATTCTGAACCAATCGGACAAAAAATAAAGAAATTATATGACAAATGCCGGGGACAAGTTTAGCATTGCTCTTATGGGAAATAAATCCAACATGGCGGCACTCCAACGCCCTCTTAAACAACCTATTATTAACTGAGGTCAATTAAAATTATAAAATATTTAGTAACTAATTACTGAACAAAATAGTTTTTTCGTAAAGTTAACATACCTTGTTTCACTTGAAATGTATGATGGATGACAGCTATCAATAGTCTGCAGTGGATTGCTGATTATGATTTGGAGGGGAGTCACAAACGAAAGAGGAAATCAGAAAATGTTGGGAGTTCAATGCAAATAACAGTATCCAGCTGGGCAATTACAGGGCCTTGACACCAATAAAGGAACCAAAACTCCACCTTTCCTGGCCTGCCGCACTGTTGGGATTGTTGTTTACACCAGGAAATGCTAAATTATGATGCCATTGTCCAGAAACTCTTCCTGTGATGTTTGCCATGTTTAAAGACATAAAATAAACTTTTCTAAAGCATCACTTCAAATTTTTATTGATCTTCCGAATGTTATAATATTTGTTCAGGAAGTTCTACATCAGAATATATTTTTAAACAATAAATTTTTTGTAAAAAACAGCTTATAGGTCTGTAGAAAATATTATCGTGCCACAATCATCCTACACTCATCTCTCATTCATATTCAGGTTAAAATACCCACAGTGTGAGGTCCCTGTCTCAAAATAGTGATAGGCTATAGTGATATAGTGATAAGTTATTAATAATGTCATAATATTTTGAGTGTAACAAAGTATATACTTAATTTGAATAAAAACACAATATGAAAAAAGTAGGAGTCCAAAATAAAGTAATGTCTCCATAAATTAAATATTGTAATCATTATTAAATTTGTTACAGGTTAATTTTTTTTTAATTATACAGTATAGTTATTTGTGATTTAAGTAGATAATTTGTGTTAAATTTAGACGTAATAAGGAAATGATCTTTGGACTCACAGAAGATTTTGTTTCACCCCAAGATCAAGATTATCTACCTGGTTTTGCAATTAGCTACAGGATACAAGATTTGATACAATAAACACTTCGATTTAGGGCATTTGTCACTGTGAGTTGAGTTTATAAATAATGTGTCAAATGATATGAGTTCAGTGTATTGAAATGTCACAGTTTATTTAGTGGGAGGAAATAAGTAATAAAACACAACACCACAATGTACATTGATTAATCTTTTTATTCAACTCAACTAAATCAGTTGATAAAAACAACTACAATATAAATTATACTATACAATCAGTCCACTACGCCACCCAATCATAAATACATATGTACCATATAATACATAAATACATAACGCTCTAACTAGGTAACAAAAATATCTCTCATCAATTATAATACACGTTTCTACATTTTCAAGGACTAATGGGACCCGCTGTAAATTTAAACAAAATAAAGTTTTTCGTAGGTTTCAAGGTAAAATAAATAATTTTAAAAGTCTTAAAAGTGTAAAACTAAAATAAATAATACTTTTTGTATACGAAATTCAAATAAAAAAAAAAAAATATATATATATATATATATTGTATATTTACTAAGTTAACGAGTAGGAGTGCTCAGCGGTCCCATGGTTCCTCGTGAGCGTCGCTACGGCTGGTGGCTACAAGCGTAGGTAGGCCTCGAGCATCTCGACGAACAGTTTGTTCATGATGACCTTGCCCTCCCGGTGGATGTTGGCCCAGAACCGGCGCACGGCCAGGTCGGCCTGGCGCAGCGCTGGCAGACACAGCAACAGGCTGCACACCTGCGCCGTCGACGTGTTTGGCCTGCAACATCACAACAACGTCAGCCACACCAGCACAGTTTAAATAATAACACTAGTTTGAGTTTTGAATTAACGCATGTGATTGCAAATAATCTTATTAAAATCTTGAAAAATCTGTATAAAGGATGGATATTGCAATAAAAACCAGTTCTTCACGCAGGATGGAGGTGCAAGGAAGTGTATCTCCAAAATCAGAACCCCCCCCCCCACCTTTTAATGTAACAATTTTTAAAATGTAAAAAATTGTATATTGGGGTGCTAAACCTACACAGAGAAGAAAAGGCCACAGGGACATCTAGGTGTTTGGGTGTTTACAATATGATGCGGGCAGTTCCTAGGTTCCCCACGAGAAGGCAGCACCATAACGTACCTGATGATGGCGACACACTCTGTGAGCGCGGTGAGGATGGACTCGCGGAACTTCTTAGGTGCGACGACCTCGTCGAGACGCACATCCGAGTTGGCCAGCACAAGCGCCTTGAGCAGGTAATACTCCTCCTTGGCCATATGCACGTCCTCTATCCTCTCCACCATGTGGATGCACTGCAACACCAGCAAATTAGAGTAAAAAACTGACTGCTGAAATAATTATAAGATTAAAGACAGGGTTGTGATGATTTTGGGTTCTTGATTTCATTACATCTTCAGCAAAGAACTGAGACCAAGACCAAATACAAACAGTTGCATAGTCTTACTCATTCTATTATCCTGTAAAGTATGTAAATGACGACCACGTTTTATGGGTGCAACCAATCATGCAGTAGTGATTTGAGGCCGCGCAGATCGCGATCACTAGCGATCACCAGCACAAACTAGAAAGAATGTCTAAGGTTCTTGAAAAATAACAATGCCATTGTAATTTGAGACAGGTAGAATGAGGAAAACATGACAAAAAAACTCCAAAGTTGGTTTATTGTTCGCCAGAGAAGAGGCGAGGGTTGGAAGGTCGGTCACAACAATTGATTGATGATAAAAGTACAGTTGAAAAACGTGTCTCCTGAATCGTCTCCTGAATCTTTTGAACTAATTGTCATACAAAAACAAATTATGGCTTATTATTTTGTCAAATTTTTACAAATTAACGAAAAGAAAATCAAAGTTGTACAACGTATAGGCACACTACGTAGTATGAAAATCAGTGATGGTCGAATCCAGGAATTTCGAATCTCGAATCCGAATCCGAATCCTAAAAAATCGAATCTCGAATCTCGAATCCTCGAATCTCGAGTCCCGAAACAAGGATTAAATTAACAGATTTATTCTTTCTCTATAATGTCAATGTCAATCTTATTCTTAGAGTTAATAAATAAGAGTCATTATTAAGAAATAATATTTAAAAGCCAAAGTACAAGGGAGTAATATCTTTTTAGGTTGGAGACAATTATTTTCTCAAAATCAATTTTGATATGCCCACTTAATGAAACAGGTGATATACCTTTATAACTTTAGATTACATAACCATTTTTTGCTATATAAAAAAGGAGTATATGATGAAAAAAAATCAATAAAAAACAATGAAAGTTTAAAGTTATGAACTTTAAAATATAATATATGTATTTGTAGGTAATGTTCAATTTAAAAAAAAAAAAAATATTTAGTGAGATTTAAAGTTTTTAATTTAAAATTTATATTAAATTATAATAAGATGCTTTTAACATTATAAAACAGCAATTCAATTAAAGATTGATTTATTTGACAATACTTTGCCACTTCCCCTTTGATTGGAAAGTCACACAACTTTGGTTGACGTTTTGTTTAATTTGTAAGAATTAAACGAATCAAACGAGCCATTCCTTAGTTTTCTACGACAATTGGTTCAGGAAGTAGCATTTTGTAGTAGGAGCAAAAAACACCCCTCTTGAATAAATTACTGCCGGACGTCAACAATAGATCGTCTTGGGCCCCCCCCCCCCCCCCCCCCCGCTTGTTTACCTCGTTAGCGAGATCGATCGCAACCGCCGGACGTAAACAACTATTGTTCGGCAGTTCCCGTCCCGATAAATTCCTGAGAAAAAAATCCCGCCCGATGATCAGGACAAATTTGCTCCCGAAAATTTTTCCCGAAATTTCGGGTCCCGTCCATCCCTAAATTATTACTCAGTCACAGTGCGTCGGCAGCTCGGCGCCGCGCCGTGATGGCGTAATCTGTCGGCGGACCGAGATTCGATTCTCGAATCTCGTTCATCGAATCTCGAATCCGAATCTTTTCTTAAGATTCGGTGGATTCGAGATTCGAGATTCGGATTCGACACATCCCTAATGAAAATGGTCAAACACAGAAATTGCTTTGCTCTTTACATTTACTGCAGGGAGAAATTTTAATAAGAAGAAAATATCCAATAATTAACCATTGCTTTCCTCAGTTTTTTATCATTTGATAACTCAAGAGCCGTTCAAAATGAAAACAACATTTTGTACAAATTTATCCTTCAGGTCGTCTTTATTTGAAAGATTAAAAGGTTAAAAGATTTGAAGTCTATTAAGATTATTGAAGATTATTAAAATATTTGAAGACACTGAGTACACCAATTTATTAAGTCCTTCCAAGAAAAAGAATGAGAGGGAGAGAGATGGAAATATGAGACAATAATAATTATTCTAGAAGTTTGTTAATCTAGAAGAGAACATAAAGCGAATCTAATTTTCATTGAAATTCAGTGGCTGTAGTGGTTTTTTAGAGTTCATTATTCTATCACACTCTACCTGGTTGTAAACCTCGATGGCACCGCACTCGCGAGCTTGTCGCTCGTCCAGTGAGAAGTCGGCGGCAAAGCGCAGCTTGCCGTTCTTGGGCACAGAGCGATACGCAAGCGTCAGCGTCAGGATCTCGGCCCACGTGCTCTGCAGCAGCCGCATCTGGTCATTGAGCGAGAGGTCCGTGAATCCTGCCGACGAAAAATAAACATCTCTATTTGTTCAATACACAAACTATGGTAAATTGGGTTCATAATCAGTTTCCGAACAAATTGTCAAAATGCCAAAAGCACAGATATTCAAAAGACAAAGGCACAAATATTCAAAAGACAAAGAGGAGTTTAATCTAAAAATCCTTTCATCATACGCTCTATTACAAATAAATTGAAAAAATAAGAATATTGCGAGCATCATTCTTTTTGATTTGATTTGATCATCTAAGTGATGAGACAAACCTAATTATCTATGTTTTAAACAACTAGTTCTTTCCTTATTACTGAATGGTAAACCGTATTGAATTTTTCTCATGATTCTTTCAAGAATATCATTTAGAAACATGTTTGACCATGAGGATTGGTTAAATCTGTGCAATGGATAATGTGGAAGATGTGGATATATTTTCAACCTAGTTGTGAAAAATAAGTCTTCATGTCAAATTTATTTGTTTATACTTTCAACTGTTCACAACAATTTAAATTGTTAATTTGGAGAAAGTATTTAAAAGTTTGAAGAAGTTAATTAAAACTTTTTGAAGCGAAATATCTAGATATAATATTTAATCTTGATTCGTTTTGGAGAAAATGTAGAAGAGAGCGGGCGTATACAGTGTAGGGAGGGATGTTTTTATCCTGTTATTTCATTAGTTGAAGAATTGTTTATGTTCTTTTTTTACACTTTAACAATTTGTTATTCTGGTAACTTTATATCAAAGAGTAAATTGTAAACAGTTGCAAAACTGATACTGCCTGGATAGCCGAGCGATTATAGTGCTCAACTTTGAATCCAAAGGTTGATGTTTTGATCCTGAGAAAAGATAGTAGCTTTTTGAAGGTTTGATTCTTGACACTATTCCTATTTCTCATTAGGCTACAACAGGTCACAACGTTATATAGGCCTAATAGAAATGTATCGGTACCTAAAGTTGGTTCTCGGTACCCCCCTTTTCTTTGGAAAAGAACCGGTACCGGGAACCGATGTCTTCAAAATGTTGTTATATAATTTCCTAATACAAATCACATAAAAATGTATACCCTAATTAATATCATATATATCAGGAAGATCAACGACTGACCTAATAGAAAATCTAAATTTCATAACAATCCTAGTAGAAATTTAGGTGTCAATCAAACCACTAAGTTTAAATATGACTAAAACCAAAGATATTGAAATAAGCTTTTTGAAGAAACTTTTTCTATATAATAATATGGCGATCTTGAAAATGTTTAGAAATATTAATTAATCCACAGTTGAATTGGCAGGATCACATATATAACTATTTTAAGAAAAATTTCAAAGGGTATATACATCATTTAATGTCTGTTCGAGGTAATGTAAAAGATGGCATGCTATAGTTAACTTAATAACTTCTTTGAAACTTTTAAACTTCTGCTTGGAAAAACTCGCCAAAGGCAAAACAAGATTTCATAAAACAAAACCAGACTATAAGAATGTGGAGTAAATAAAAGAAGTCAATGTACCTTTATTTACTTAAATGAACCAATGTAACCTTTATTTCAAAAAGTTCAAATTTTAACATTGCCTGCTATATATTTAGATTACAAAATATATATGTATATATTATAACTATTTTGAATGTGAAAAAATAAATTCAAAATTTCTCAAAAAATTCAGATTGCCATTCTTGTTTTACGAGAACTAACTCCAAATTAAAAACTGAACTATGTAAGTTCTCTAAAAGTAAAAAAAAGAAAAAAACATTAATCAAATGGAAATAAAGATATTTATTTACCACAAAGTTTTAGCAAAATACCAGAACAAATTTTGAAGAAGAAAGTAAAAGATATTACAATTGAACAATCTTATCAATTAGAAGGATGTTTACTATAAAAATTTTGGATATTAAGTTTCTAGCTTATTGTAACTTTTGCTAATGGCTATGTGTACAATTTACCAATTGCAATAAATATTATTATTATTATTAACTGAAATAAATTTTATTTTTAATGTGTAAAAATGATATTATTGGTTCGTTTATTGAATTTTGCCACAGGCGCTGAAACAAAAAAATTCTTTGAAACAGTTGTTTTGCAAGCTGATTACTTAGATGTTTAAAACTATCTACAGTATTCCTCAAATCCGGCCACCTCGGGACCGGACTATCGGTCGGATCAACTGAAGGTTATTTAACAAATTGAACAGAGACCTGTATTATATGTGTGTTCAAAACATGAACTATTAGGTTGTATTTAACAATGAAGGGTATCAGACTTGCCCAATCAATGCTGGGTATCGTTTTTGTTACAATAATGATTTGCTCGCTCAGACGTTGTAATGTAGCCGAAATGACGACCGGACAATGGACAAGCGATGGTAAGGATGAAACTGCGTTTAACCGACATAACACTGGTCTACTGTCAAACGTAAAAATGGAACAGTAATAGTGAAGGAATCCATCTAGTGACCTACATCAATGATTAGGCCGCAACACACCCAAAAAAAGGTAACAATCTAAAATAGAACATGAACACAATGTTTTAGAAAACATTTTAAACCTAAAACCCCAGAAATGGGCTTTTGAATTGATATATTTTAGTAATACAACATCGAACAAGTTGAGTCTTGTCTATTTTGGTGGTGGGAAACGCCTGCGGCTGAACATTTCATTGTCGGGAGACCGTGGCCGGATCATCCTATGCCGGATCATCCGAGGCCAAACTAGAGGGCTTCTACTGTATAATTAATTAAAATTGTTAGTTTTTAAACAAGACAAAATTTAAATAAAAAAGTTAAGATATTGCAACCTGTTGAAACCATCCTATTAGGAAACGCTCTACTCAGCAAGGTTGTGACGCACCAGGTATTTGCTTCGCCCAGCCGATGATGCCGACCAGCTCGCGGTCGTAGAGGTCGCTCAGCTTGGACACGGTGGCCAGTGTGGGGTCGGGGTCGGCGGCCGCCACGCTCACACTCTCCGTCAACATCTCCGGCTCGTTGAGGGCGAGGGCCTCCAGCATCTTATTGTCTGCAATGTATTATTCAAACATTAAACATCTAACAAGGACAATTCATTTCTTACTTTTGAAGATCAATTAGGTATAATTATTTATCAAATTTAAAGTACCGTAAACCAAATTATTAAACTGTATGCCCACTGCCTCTTTATGGATCAGTTTAGTCCTGAGGACTGATAGCCCCTAATCAGACAACAAATAAATTAATTTATATTCAAGTAAAAGTTACTTTAATGCTGGAAAATTGTAATTGGCTTTGGCTGTTTATAAAGAATAAAGAATAGGCAAGCAAGATTCTTTTCCTCCTTTTTTTCTTAGCTTGTCTGCATTTTAGGAGTAATCCAGCACACCATTAGAAAGGTAGTCCGGGTAAATAATTCTAAATATCCTGAATAAAATTATATTATACAGGGTGTCCAGCTTCCACCTTTACAAACTTTTCCAGGTTATTAAGCATGCCAAAACAAACAGAAAAATCATATAAACATGTGTTCGGAAATGCTTCGTTAAGCCGCTAGCCGCCATTTTGTTTTTTACTCTTAAGAATTTTTATTTCCGTAACGGGTTGATGTATGGAATTCATATTTGGCATGTACCTTAATCACACCAATGCTCATTTTTAGAAAAAATATTATTTTTTTCCAATGTATATTTTCAAAATGGCGGCCATTTTAATTTTTTAAACTCAAATATCTCAAAAACCGTAAATTTTATAAAAATTTTACTAGACACAAAAAAGTTGACAAATTAAATTATCTAAACAATAACACCAAGTTTGTAAGGATCCGACAACAAATAAGGGAGTAATTGTGGTTTTACTGGACAAAAACACAGATTTTGCACTATAATTAATGCAAATTTAGGTTATTTTAAGCGAAAAATCTCATTAACTCCGTTATTTGTAGTCAAATCCTTACAAATTTGGTATCATTGTTTAGATAATTTAATTTGTCAACTTTTTTGTGTCTAGTAAAATTTTTATAAAATTTACGGTTTTTGAGATATTTGAGTTTAAAAAATTAAAATGGCCGCCATTTTGAAAATATACATTGGAAAAAAATAATATTTTTTCTAAAAATGAGCATTGGTGTGATTAAGGTACATGCCAAATATGAATCCCATACATCAACCCGTTACGTAAATAAAAATTCTTAAGTGTAAAAAACAAAATGGCGGCTAGCGGCTTAACGAGGCATTTCCGGACATATGTTTATATGATTTTTCTGTTTGTTTTGGCATGCTTAATAACCTGGAAAAGTTTGTAAAGGTGGAAGCTGGACACCCTGTATTTCACATCAGCCACCAGGACTACGCCCTAGACGTTTTCAATGGTTATGGTTATGATGATTCTCTGATATTATCTGATGTCTCTATTGTATTTGACATATCTATTTACTGATAGGCACACCTGATTCCTTCCTTTTAGCAAATCACAAAGAACGATTGAGTCAAAATGGTCCAGATCAAAATAAATTTTGGCTGAATTTTGACCAGTGAGCGATCTTGAGTTTCAAATCATTTTCTGACATAGAAAGAATATAAAAGGTCTTACATTATAAATTTCTATTTTCTTTGAGACATATGTTATGGGTTCACAGCCCAAATGTTGCTAAAATCTTTCACATACCCCAGAACAAAGCACAGTATTCCATGTGTAACACTGATGTGGACACAATAATATTTCACAACAAATTAATGTAAAAATTAAGAATTTGAATTTCACAACAACTGTTTAAAAACAAGTGTTCTGGCAGGTGTTCTCAGTGCTTATATGTACTTACCAACTATTTCTAATTTAAATTGCATTAATCAATATCTAGTTGCAAGCCAAGGCAGCAGAAAAAATGAGTGTACAATACCAGCTACTATAACTTAAATGGTTCTAATGTTAAATACCCCCGTCGCAGCAGACCTGCGTACTCAGCGAATTTCCAAAGAATTATAGTTTCAACATCAAAGAACTTTTTGGCTATCTTATATAATTAATAATCTTTAAAAAGAAATATAATATATTAAATAGCATTATATTTCTGAGTAAATTATTTTTATTTAATGATTTATATTTTAATATTTATATTGCAATAAATGACTTTTTTAACAGTAATAAAAGTGGACATCCAAAGCTTCAATGCAAAAGGAATGATTTGTTTAAAAATGACAAAACTTAAACATTTCAAATTTGACAAATATGCAGAAGACAGCTGATCAGCTGATTAGGAACAGATACCTTATTATCTTCATCTCTCTTGCTCCCATTATACACTTATTTTCCATGAGAATACCGTGGGATTTAGCATGTAGGTTTGCTGCCATGTGGGTTTTTTATCAAATCTTATCAAATCTTTTATCAAATTACTCACCACCTAGTGAAGGTTCATACAAATTTTTATTAAGATATGTTGATAAATAAGCCATATATAACTTTTTAAAGATTTACCCATAAGAATAACATGGGAAACTTGATTTGAATTTTCTCTATAACCAGTTAAGCTATTTTAAAGATTCAAAATACTAAATTGTTTGTTTTTTTAAGCTCTTTTAAATGGTTTTCGTTAAAGTTGATGAATTTTGAAAATTTAGGTCTAAAAATGCCAAAAACACATTAAAAACCCCATAAAACCCCGTTCCCATAACCCGACAATGCTGGTTCGCAAACTCATAAAAATAGACCTGGTCTTACACCTTCATACCAAATTTCATCAAAATCGGAGGTCCCCTTCAAAAGTTATCAGTACACACACACACACACACACACACACACACACACACACACACACACATATATATATATATATATATCTTATATTTATAATTTCAAAATCATATGTTTTTTAAAGACCAAGGCTCCTTCCGGGTTAAATTTAAGATAGTATATATTCTAGATTCAACACAACTGAAAATTATTCTGTGTACTGTAAAATAATTTTAAAATCATATGTTTTCCAAAATTGTAAATACCAAAAAATTGTTTGTTTACATTTTATGTTTATTATGTCAAAATTTCATCCTTCTATCTCTCTTGCTTGAAAACGTTTATTGTATTAAACGAAAATTAGCAATTTATCTTATTCATTTCATTTTGTTCTATCCCATAAAGTTGTTATTAATATAACAGTCGTTTGACACTTCTCCAAATAAGAATATATATATATATATATATATATATATATATATATATATATATATATACATATATATGAAAACGAACGAATGGTGTTTTTGGCTTCTGGGGACCTCAAAATGAAAAAGTAAAGTGGTCCCGGGCTTAGGTCTTACCATGGCTACTACGGTAATAGCGTATTCCCTATAGGGAAATTCGCTAAAAATGCAAACCAACCTCATAAAATTAGTTAGTGTTCTACTGTCTAGCTGCTATGGTGTTCTAGTTATAGTGTTTTAGATTTCAGTCAAATATGCTAGTGACCAGGCCATTTATGTCACTTTAGCTGGTATTGCATACATCTTTCTTTAATATACAGGGTTCCATGGAATTCTCTTTAACCCTTGTTCCCCTTGTACCCTTGTAATTTGTACCTTGAATTGAGACAAACAAGTAGTATAATATAACCAAGGGTCTCCGGTGCCATGTCTTCTGTCTGTCTATATGAAATTTTCCAGAGAGTTTTGGGTTACTCTGTATGCACCTAGGTTAACACTTTTAATGATGAATGCCGAATCCTTGCCCTGTGAAAAACTGGCATGGAACCATTTTATTATTCTGTGGGCATCAGTCTGCATATGCTCCTACCTCACATGGTAGGATGTAGGAGCAGTTTTTTTTGGTTAGTGGAACTTCCACTACTGTTTTGAAGCAGTACAATCAGTAATTTTCAATCTTTACCATGCATTTAGTTTTTGTTCACCATGGGATGGTTTTCCATTTATAGTGGAAACAATGTATGCATTAAAAGGTGAATAAAGTCAACCTAACCATTATTAGTCATGACATATCGCTTACTTATGGAATTTTCAGTAATTTTGTCTCTATTGAGGCTGCTTTTCTGTGGTTCGATCCTCGTTGTCAAACTTTATTACAAAGACCTACTGTTATTTTCTGCTATTTAATGCGGCTCTATCGCTAGCGATCCCTTTCCACGGTCAAATCGCCATTGAGGGAGGATATTATACGTCTTGTTTGAGTAAACGGCAGGTGGGTATAAATCAGATGGGGGTTTTTACAAATCAATATCATGCATTATTTCTAAACTCTGCCTATTGCAAAAACTCATTAAACCGAATAGTGTCTGGTCCCAGTTAGATCAGATTGGCGGGACTCTACTTTAAGTATTGTAAAGCATATGCACGTAGTTTGGTTAAAACTTCATTAAGAAAAAAAAATTGACTTGACAAAAATATCATAAGCTACTTTGTTTAGTATTACTAGCTGATTACAACTAGTTCACAAACTAGTTCCACGCTTCCAGGCTTTTTTTAATTTCAGGAGTTTTCCCTCTCTTGTCTTCTGCTACTTTTGACCTTTGTCGCCAACCTATTTTAAATTCCTGACTTTCTATAAAGTGTGTACCATGAAAAAACATAGTACAAAACTGGACTATTACTTGTCTTCATTAATTTTCCATAAGAATTCAAATTTCATAAACATTTCCGAGGCTGTTAGTGGTTTTTGACACTTTCACCATTTCCTTGACCTTTTTCAAACTCCCTGACTTTCAAGAAAGTGTTAACCACATAATACCATATACAAATGTTGACTATTGGCTAATTTTCACAGACTTTTTAGAAAGTGAGAAACATGTCTCATAAATTATCAGGGGGTTTCTCTTACTTTAAAACATTATCCGCGCTTTGCCTTGACCTTTTTAAAATTCCCTTTTTTCCATGACTTTCCAGAAAGAGTGAATTATATTACACTACATAAAACTGGACTCTTCCCTGACTTTCTAGACAGGATAGATCATGTTTTATGAAATTTCGGGGACTGTTTTGTGACTTTCAGCACTTTTACAACTCTTGCCCAGACCTTAATCAAATTCCCTGGCTTTCCATAGGTTGTGGGTTGTGTTGTGACTGACCGTCAAGCCGCATGTTGGCCGAGGGCTGCGCCAGCTGGTACTGGAAGGTGTAGGGCAGGTCGGTGCTGCGCCGGTACTTCTGCCGTCCGCCGCGGACGCGGTCTAGCCGCACGCCCTCCTTCAGCATGCCCACGCTGAGGCACTTGCGGTAGCGGCACGCCTGGCATGCCTTGCGCCGTCGCTTGGTCACCTCGCAGTCGTTGGCCGATGGGCACGAGTACTCGATACTGCCTGCACACACACAAAGGTTTATTTGTTTTGACGGTTATTTGGTGGTTACGCCAAAGGCGGCTCCGTATGCCTGTCATATATTGTACAGCCAATTACAATTACAGTTTTTTACCAAATAAAAAGAACAAGTAATATTTTAAACTGCTTTTATAAATTGTTTACAGGCTTTTATAAAATATTTACATTTACAAAGAATCATTCTCGCAAAAGGAATGGTAAATTCATTTATTTTTATTTTAACACAATTTATTTTGAACCAATCGGACAACAAATAAATAAAATTTGGCATATGGAGGGGACAAGTTTAACATTGCTCTTAAGGGAAGAAATCCAACATGGCAGCACTCCAACTTTCACTACCACCTTTATTGGAGTTAACCTGACCTCAGGTCCTATTATTTTAGATATAGCACTTGGGATATACAGTTGGTTGCACGAGACATGAGACAGAATGTCAGAATTTGTGCTACATGGTTTTCTCTATCTCGTGCAACATGGTGGGCATTAATCATGATAGTGATATACAGTAAAACCATTAATAAGGTCTTCATTTCAAATTCAGGCTGTTAAACTGCCCATGTGTATTACAAATCCTGGCGGGCTGTCTCACGTCTCGTGCAACCAACTGTAGCAACATATTGCTTTAACCATGGCCTCACTTAATCAAAGACAAGGTAGTGACAGCATCAATGCATTTGGGTGTATGAAGTGCTCCCATTTAACAAGGGGGAGATACAGAAAAATATGACATGCTCTCGGTTAAATTTAATTTGTAATTAAGACTCATAAGCACATCAGTGGTTTAGAGTTTAACTATGTAACCTCCCTTCCCCTCATTCCTACATATGTCCGCTAAGTATTCACTGACCTTGAATGGTCCGTTTGAAGAATGCCTTGCAGGCTTCACACGACGCGACGCCGTAGTGGAACCCCGACGCAACGTCACCACAGACCAGGCAGAGTCGCCGCGGCAGGTCTTCCTCCTTCATGCCATCCTGCAACATACACCATCGGTTACTGTGAGAATGGCGACAGTTGATAACGTCGTGTCATTTCAAAACCTATATTACTACAGTGACTGCAGTCACTGTAGTAATGTTGTGTTAAGCTAACTTAACACAACATTTAATTAAACATTAAAATAAAATTATATCACTTTTTCTCTTAATTACTTTTTTTTAACTCTTTAACTGATTGACTGTCCCCACTGCCAAACTGATAGCCCAACTTTGAAAAAAATTCTGTTTTAAGCTTTTTTTTACAAAATCAGAAAGTTTCATTTCTATTTTAATAAGCATTCTACCTAAATAAAAGTATTCTGGAAAAAAGTTGGGTGTAAGTAATCATTAACCTGTTTTGTTGGTGATGGTGAGTTCATGTTATTGTTAAGTAAATTGCTGCAGATATTTTCCATCACTGATTAGTAATCAAAATTCACGACATGAAAAATGCAATGTCGAGCAGGTAGACCTGCCCGACATTGCAAGTGTTTGATTGGCTCCCTTGTGCTGTCTCCTGATTGGTGGTGTATATTTTTTCAATTTAATTGTTTGTGCTTTGTTTTTGACTGCTTTCACAGTTTTCTGTTTAAGGTATGTGCATTTATTAGTGTTTTATTTATATTTATTTTTTGTGACTGCATTTTCTGTTTTCAGGTTTGGCTATGGACTTCTCCAGGTTTGCCAGCTGTGTTTTTAGTAACTTTGTTATGTTCTAGGTATTCCTTCCAACTGAAGACAGGATCAGATTCCAGATCCCGAAACGTCGTAAATTTTGTTTACTAATCAGTGATGGAAAATGTCTGCAACAATTTACTGAATGTTTTGTCCTGAAAAACGTATTTATTTCACTTGGATAGCTGGACATGTTCAATAGTGAAGCAGATGCTGTGAAATGAGAGTTACTAGCATTTGTAAGAGTTTAGTCTACACCGGGTCCACCGGAATCCCTTGTAACTGTTAGAATAGCACTTCCAATGCCTTGTAAATTAAGATGAATCAGATGGTGAAGAACCACCGGATGATGAAACTACATAGTCATAGCAACAAGCAGGTAAATTGTGTAAAAACTATAAGAGGTAAAAAAAGATTTGTTATTTTTGTGAAAAAGTGCACGATAATTTGATTGGATTCAACCATTCCAGATTATTGAGAGTCTACTCAGTCAGTCCCTACGTTTTTTTTGTTTTGTTTTTTTTTATATATAAAAAATATGGTTTTATTTTGAAATATAAAAGTTATTTAGAGGAAAGATTCTTCATCCTAATAGGGGTTTGATTTTGTGACACATCATAAAATTGTTATAAAATGAAACCTGTTGGATATTTGTGATCAGAATTTAATTTTTCATTCACTTATAAACCCTTTAAAGCAAATCGATGGACTACAAACACATACGAATCCTTAGAGAATACTACAGACTACTCACTCGGTGCTGATAACATCTCTGAGAGATGTGTCTCTGAGAGATTGAGTGAGGGGCGGTAACTAGAAAAATTAAATCCATCAATACTCACCATGATTTCCTGGGTAACCCATCTCAAGGATTCTAAAAACTTTCAAAAACACACGGAAGCCTGTACAAAATATAAACACTGTATAATGAACAATTCTGGTCTAACAAACTAGTCATAAATATTCACATTAGCTTTAATTTACTCAGCTAATATTTTAATTATATGAACAATTTATACCATTGCACACAGAACACATGATACTCACACTAGATGTCATTTCAATACTGATTTAGTTGAGGTAATTACAAACTCTTTAGGTATAATGTAAAAATACATTAAAGGCTAACTTAAAAAAAATCTGGGATAAAAATAACAATATCAAGTGATTATTTTCCGTAACATAATAAAATACATATTTTTATTGTCAACAATTAAAAACCTATAACAAAATAAAATTAAGGTTCCTATTAAACCATTCCATTCAATAAAAGTCTTAATTTAATTATATATTAATGATTTATTCAGTGGTTTTCAGAGAAGTTATTGATATAATAATTTATTAAATTAATAAAAGTGTGAGATAACTATATTTTGGACACACAAACAAACACATATATTCATATATACCTATATGAATTATTTGAATGAACGGTGTTTTTGGCCTCTAGGGACATCAAAGCAGAAAAGTAACATGTCCTGGGCTTAGGTTTTCAAGTGACTACTAGCATAAAATGAGGGAGTACGAACATTTTTGTAAAGTTAATTTGAACAATAATTAACTAACTAAGACAATAATGTCACATTGACAATTCAGTCTCTGTGGACACGAGTTTGATTTTTGGGTAGTTTTGATGGGGGTAGAATTCTGTGGGTAGTTTCCCAGTCCTAATAAACTTACACAATATGGCTTAAATTCTTCATTATAGAAATTTATTGTGCAAGTGCGTAACCATCGATCAAAGTAGAATATAATGTATTCCCTCCAAAAGTTCCCGCCCAGAAAACTACCTCCATAACTGTGATGTCATAATGACGGAGCGTTTTTTCATGGGGGTACTTTTTCTGGAGGTAGAATTCTGCTACCCTTATGAAACTACACCATTTCGGTAGATAAGGAAACTCTTGTTATTTTCAAGTGGTCCCTCCTTCTGTTATAATTAAAAATCAACATCAACACTTCAAAACACAACATTTAATTAAACATTAAAATAAAATTATATCACTTTTTTTAAATCTTAGACAGGGGCTGATGCGATTTGCATCAATGGTCAATGTCATTTCCAAGGGTCCATAATCCGTTCTTCTGTCCTTTCTGTTGGTTCTGCCTGTATATTAAAAGTTTAACAAGATTAAATTGTCTTTCCGGAATGATTATAGTTAGACATTATTTTTTAGTGCAATGGAACAATAGATCGTTCCTTGTCTTAATCCTGAAAAATGCCAAGGGAAAAAACGTGTTGGTTTTCAGCCGCTTTTGATACTGCGGATTTAAAAGGAAATATTGGTTGTCTCAATTGTTATTCAAAACATCAATGATTCCATAAAGATTCTCTATTTGATCAATGTATATGGAACAGAATGATACCAGATAAGTGAGGACATCCAAAATTTAAAAAAATTAATATTACCCACGAAAACTAATGGGAAATAAAGTACTGATGCAAGGATTACTTCTCCTAATTATCACGGGAAGTGCTCTTTCTACTCCTTAAATGTCATGAGCACATTTGTTTACAAAATATTAAATCGATAACAAATTTCTGAAAAATTATTCTAGCCAGCTGTTTCTATTCAATCAATCAGCATAATCCTTGAAACATAATTAAATCTTGGTGATGCTATCTGCATTTTGGAGGGGGTGTTATCACTTCCCCATAAGGATGTCCCTACTTATTTGGTTCTGTATACATTGATTTGATTGACATACAAATTGTTTATTAGTATTTAGTGTGTATTTTAGGTTAAAATTTATTTCTACAGGTTTCTTTTCTGAAATGCACTCTGCTTCGCCAACTTGGAAACAGTGGACCTATTTTAGGTGTTACATGATTAATTATTATTTTACGTATGTGAATAACTCGGCACTTTTCTGAACTAATGTAAACATTTTGCTAGCCCTCAAGGGGTTTAATAACTTCTCATTAATATTTCTGATTATAATGAAAGCCAAATATCAGTTAGCAGGATATTCAGGATGAAGCATTTTCTGGGATTACAATATTAGTTACGTAGGTACAATGTTTTAGTTGAATTTCCAGTTTAGTAAACTTATAGTCATACTTAATCAGAAAACCTGTGGTTAAGAGCCATTTTGAGGCCAAGCAAGACGTACACTCATCATCTGTCCAAAGCAGATAAACTGACCTAACATTTTATATTGATGGTGATTTCCAAAGTAATTGATTTAATTTATCTTACTGATTGTTAGTTTAGAGTGGCCTAAATTTAGTCACAAATACATGAAATTAATTATAAAAACTAGCTCTATGTTACTTGTATACACTAAAGATATATCCAATTTCTGTACTGTATTAGGAATTAAATATTAGGAACATATATGACATATATCAAATGTGCTATATTCTGATTAAGACTAGATACATGTAACTAAACAGTGAACATCTAAAGTTAGTCAATAGTTCCATTAATCAACTTGTTAAGTTGTAAAAAATTTACATTTTGCTTGATGAAAGTAATTTTTTTACATGACAGTTTGTATACCACTAATCTTAAAACTTCAACCATTTAAACGTTACAGTTGTGCTAAGATGGTAAAATTGAATGCAGAAATATTGATGACAAGGAGGGACATTGAAACATATTATTAAGGTCAGAACTTACACTACCAAGGTTTTCACTTATTACATTGCAATGACAATATCACTTCAAACAGATTACATTAAATGCAATACCGAAAAAGAATACTTTAACAATATCTTACACGTGAGCAAAAATACAAATTGCAACGTTCCTTGAAAATACTTTCCTTTGTTTAGAAATTCCATGTGCTGCATAACTTTCTGAAACTGATTACTGATTTCTTTTTTCGGCAGAATGAGCAACTAGCAAAACACAAATTTTGCTTAAACTGACCTTATGAGGAATATTTAGGCCGGATGGCCCAGGCATTGAAACCAAAGCGTCTGAAATGTTTGGGGGGTGTAACATGTAACTATTATCTGCAGCGTCTAACAAACATAAAAGGATCAATTATAACTGACACAACTCAACTCACCAGATTTGAGCTATATAGCTCAAATATATATTGAACTATAAATGCAAAATATCATTAATTTTGCTATAAAAGAAGTTAAAGCATGGAATAAACTGGTTTAATTTATATGAAACGTGATTTGTTTGAAAAGTTTTTCTTAAATTTCTTTGATAAAATTACCAAGTTTTAATTGTTTATTTATGTACCTAAAACATGATATAAACGAACAAGTAAAATAATATAAGAAATAAATTATTCATTCTATATTCAAGCAATTAACTTTGAATACTTGTCATATAAACTGAATCAGAGAATGGTATATTGATTACATCATTCTCCACAAGCTTTGACCAATAACTTTTATTTACTAATTTAAAGTATTGATATTATCCTATATACTATACCTAATATGAGAAGTTTTTTGAAATTCTTCATCTTTACTGTATAAAAGTTTATATTCCTGTAAGAAATACAGTCAGTATATACTACTGATATGTAAAGCAGTATTTCTAAAATTAGTGACCATGGCCATCAATTTACCCAAATAACGGGATGTTTATAATTTTATTGACTATTATAGAAATACTGAATAGACAATAGCTAAATTGAGTTTTAAGAATATTATATAAGTTTAAGTTTTATTTGGAAAGATATAACTATCTACAAATATAAAAGCCCTTGCTCACTCTTCACTAACTCTCCAACTTCTTCAAGTGTTGAAATTTTGTACAATAGTTCTTTGACAAAAAAATAAAAAAATAAAACTAAATTGTTTTGATTTAACCTTAATGCTCCACCCCACTTGCTTTGAACTTCCAATGTTATCCTTATGGACCCTATGTGTAATAAAACAGACGATTAGTTAGTTAAACATGTGTTTCCTACATCAACATAGAAAGAATACAACAGAATGCAACACTTGAAAAGAGTGTATTAACAGTAATGAACTGAGGGTCAAAGTTAAGGAAAAAAGCTCATTTTAGAGGTGAGTGAGTGAAGAGCAAAAAGCTTGCATTTAGATCAAATTTAATAACTGAAGTTTTTCCATTTGACTTTTCATTGTTAGAAGAGGTTTGACGGTTTTGATTAAACCTATACCAAAAATATTATTTGCAAAGAACAACTTGTTTAAAATGATAAAAAGTGTGATAGTTTCTCAGTAATAGCCTATTTGCATAAAACAACACCTACGAAATAATACAATGAAATTGATTAATTACTACATGTTTCCAGGATTTGTTTGATTTATACTATCTGAGTTCTCAGAGTGGTTATCATTAAATAATTTATTAATTCAATTTTTTTCAATCAAACTGTATATTTTTTCTAAATTTATCTCTTGTTAAACTATAACTACAAGATGTTTATAATATAAGTTACACAATATGGAAAGTGGGTAAAGGTTATCACGGGACAGAACATATTTTTTGTACAGGAAGATGATGCCAAGAACAATTTCACAAGAAATTCAGAGCTTTTTCAACAAAAGTTTTATGAGCATGTAAATTCTAATAGAACTAAATGGACCGAGATACAATCTTAAAAAAACATCCCCAGAAACTGGTTGTTAAAAAACCAAGGAGATAACAAAGAGATATCAGTTAGTTGGTCCAAATAAGGTTCATTGCACTTATTCATACTGAATTTTGAGACTGCACTTGCAGAAGGGAGAGAAAAAGGTTTTCAGTCATTATAATAGCACTTTCATTATTCTGATATTGAGACTAATGAACTGTGCTCCGTACCTTTCGTTATTAATTAGGACATATTAATTAATTTCTTGATTAAATACAAAGGAACAGACCAGATAACATTTTGGTAACATTCCCCAACCGGAATAAACATAATTAATAAGTTAATATTAATAGTGGAAAAACTTCGGAGGTTAAAAAATGTTTTGGTATCAACATCAACACTTTTTGCAAAAGAGAAAATAAACTATTTCTTGAGAATCAGATGTAACTGTTGTTATTCAGGGGAAATCACCATGACAGTTATTTGTAACTTCTCATATCTAAAAGTTACAACAACATATTTGCTAAGGTATAAAAATATTGTTTTGCGATAAGAAAAAATGGGATCATTCCTTATAAAAAATATAATACAAAAATGTTATTTTGCTAGAGCAATTCATTTTAATATCTTATATCTACCGTTTTATTCAATTGAGAAAATAAAGAAACAGAATGTACACAACAAACAGTATACAGTTGAACAATGGAACCTTAATGAAATACGTTTTGCCTAGACAAATACTTGTCACTGTGCAGAAACAGTCACTATTTTTTATGAACACAATTCTTCATTCTATCACTATTTTATTTTTTAATTTCAACTACCCATTAGCTAGATAGAGAATCTTGGCCAATATTTATTTTGAACAAAACTTATACAAAAATTGGTAACTTTTGATTTCATCAGTTAAATACATTCACATTGCAATGAATCACCCTATTATTTAAGTCATTATTTCATGGAAGGAAAGTAACCCTGTTTCTTTTCCTAGATCTGATTACTTAAAACTTATTGTCTCATAAAGCATAGCATAAATGTTATCGATAAATGTTTTCACCATGGGGTTATAAGTCAGTTTTCTTGTAATTTAATTTTAATATTATATAAACACAATAAGTAGTATTATTATAATATTCGGTTTTGAGTTGATACCAATACAACACTTTTTGTGACAAGTAAATTGTAGGGATCAACCCTTAATGAAGCTGTTTTCAATCAGTTGAGAGTAAGTGTAATAAATCAGGGAGTTTACAACCCAGATCACAAATAGTTTCAATTTAGTGAGCATTGTTACACGTGCAACACACTCTTTGAGACATTTTTAACTTCCCATTTCAGTGGTAATACCTTAATATCTCCAAATAATGACTAAGATTTGAATGAGTAATAGCTTGCATTAAGCAGTAGCAAAAGAATGTAAATACTGTACCAAATAAGAATGGGGATTTTAAAAACACAATACAATTGTCTATGTTAACAAACTGAAACACTTTGTAAACTAAAGATGAAATCATTTGCAGTAACGGACCCCTGTTTGTGGGTCAGATAGCTTGAAACCCACTCATGTGTATAAAGTTTCCAAGGATCAAAAGGCGGATAACTCGTGAACTATCTGATTTTACTGTCTTAAAGAAAAAAAGTTTGAAATTGGTTTTAACATTACACCACAATAAGGACAGTTGAACATTATGCAAGGAAAAGGAGAGAAAAGGATGACCTGATGGTGATGGAGTTAGAACGTGTAAAATTAGAGTAAGCTTACCATTTATATTTTCTCAGGAGATGAACAATAAATCATAAAAGCAACTTACATATGGAATGAAGAGGATAATGGTTGGCATTCTTCCAGAAGGTTCAGGAACAATATTACTGTACTTACAATCCCAACTAAAACAACTGCATTAGGACAAAAATAGTATTTAATAATAGTATACATCAAAGTAGTATAGCAATTTTATGATGTGTTATAAAAAATTACTGTTTTGACAATAATAAAATAGAAATTAATCGGCAAAGATAAATTGAAAAGGAAGTAATTTTCTTGCTCTAGTAATAATTAGCCTTGGTACAATCTTACATTTATTTCTGTTATTGACAACACAAATTGATTATTATAACTTCACTTATGTAAAATATAATTATAACTTTAAACATAGAAAACATTTGCATCAGTGTTTATTGTTAAATTACATTTCACATCTTAATCTTAAACTCTATTCTATTAAATCTATTAATATATTAACCTCCGAATCACAATTATTTTACTAATCTATAAGGTCAGGGTAAAATGATAAAACAGTGTAAACATAGATTATAAACATTTTGTTTTTAAAGTTCAAGAGTAAAACAACTAAAGGTAAAGTTAAATAAGATAGAAAATACAAATATTGCTTGCCAGACAAAAAGTACCCACTTAAAAAAAAAGAAAATTGTAATCATAAAAACCATGAAGACAGGCACGTTTTGTTGTACTTTTCTTGCAGTAATACGTTTTATAAATCTTTCAATTATCAAATATCGAAGAAAGTCCATAGGGCTAACTGAACTTGATTTAGTCTTAGTGTACATAATCTTTTGAATTGAAATAATCAATATAAAATAATAATTAGGTAGGTAATTAATTCTGAGGCAGTTATTTTAATATTAGATCTATAAAGTTATATGTCTTTCCAAAGGAATAAACTTAGTAATATTTTATTGTAATAGTTTAAATCATTATAATTATCATAAAGTTAAATATGTTGCAACTTTCAAAACCATGTAGCTTTTATATCATTACATAATGCTATTTATTTCTTACTTAATTTTTTGTTTATTTTAGAAGTTTCAGTTAATATCCTTTGTATTTTGGCGAAATGTAACGCTACAATTCAATAAGAGAACACATGTTAATCAACTAATAACAATATGACTTGATAAATTTGTAATCTATATATTAATACGCAAGCATGGTTTCATTTCCTCCTTTTTTCTCAGCTCGTGGGCATCATAGGATAAATACCGCGCATACCGTTAGAAAGGTATAGTCCTGTAGATGAGCAGAATCACATTCTAATTCACGTCGGACTACAGGGCTACGCCCCACAGGCTCTCAAAGTTCCAATGTTAATCTTATGGAGAAAGGAGAATTGAATGAATCATTAGACAGCTGTTGTAAAAACAACTGCTAGAAAATTAGGAATAAAACAGGTGTTTTAGTTCTAAAATGTTTTTAGCTTCTTGGGTCCAGATCAACTGAAATTTTGATCGAATTTCGATCAGGAGGCGATCTTTAGTGTAATTAAATATACATTAGAGCATTAGTTCTTTTTTTTAACTTAATCTACTTTTCTTTTCAAAATGAATACCATTAAATGCATTGCTAACAAAAATAAACACACATGAACAAAAAACAACTTTTAAGAAATATCCTGGGGGAAAACACACTACTGCATAGCTACAATTTTTCACTACTGCAATGAGCGTTTCTGAATGTTACTTTTATCATAAAGTGTCGTAAAGTCTATTTGATTTTAAGTAAAATATGTTTGTCCAAAATCAGTTACGTTCAACAGCCATACTAGTTGAAATTTTAAATGATTTGAAAGACAATATTTGTAAAAAAATTCATGTTCTTAATGCATAATTTTAATTTGTGATAAAGATAACTAAATATTATAAACATTTTTATATTTAATTTCCTCAGGACCTCAGAATTAAAGATAAGACAACTTTAAAAAATCACAATGTATATTTTTATAAAATCTTGAATATTTAATTAAACATTATAGTGCTATGTGTTTTATTAACCTGAACACAAAATAGAAAACAACACTACATATTTTAAAGAAAAGAAATTTGAAGAAAAGACTACTATTGAATTGTAAGGAATTTTTATTTATAATGCCTCTCATTGATCGTGATTTTAAGTTTACAAGTATTTACATTTTACTTTAACATGTTTATTCCTAATACAATTTTAAAAAGAGACCTACGCTAAAGTGTGAAAAGAAAATAATGCATACATATAAAAAAAAGTAATAAAGTGACAAAGAAAGTATTCATACATTTATATCAGTAAAGGTATGGTATAGAAAGTTTTTAAAGGAAAATCAATGAGTGTAGTTAAGCAATCCTGCTGCTATTATTACAAAATTATAGCATAAAAATCACATAAACTACCCAAAGATTCAGTCATTTTCCTGTCCATTATGTGTACTAATTTCTCACCTATTGGGCGAAAGTAAACCATGTTGTTAACTGTTTGGTTGTCGTCCATCTGGCCAAAAATACTTTTTGGGAGAAACTTTTTGCTCACTTTCTTGTTGCATAATTCACACACTTTAACTGATACACGCACACAAACACTTTTCGGCTTTACTATACAACAAAAAAGAAAAGATATTTCTAAATTCCGATATGTAACACAATAGCAATTTACAGCACCAACACAAAAGAGTACAGTAGACTTGTTTAACAGCAGTGGTTGTTGGCAATACTCAGCAAGCAACGCAGGGGTGCTGCCGCTAGCTGCGCACCATGGACGGTCCAGGCCTGATCTGAGGGCCCAGACAGTCTTTAGCATTTCCCGACAGGTGACAGATGTAAACCCATTGAATGACTAAAATCAAGCTTATCAATGCACTGCTGCATAATGTATCCTTATGAAACACCCGTGTCTCCACCAATGGTCACCTAACTGCCAAAGACCCCCCCCCCCCCCCACCCAATTCCGCCCACTCAGCATAAAACTTGATATCTAGATACGTTAGGAATAAACCAACTAGAGCTGATATATTGAATTTGTGAAAGAATTTATATAATTCGTTTAATAAACTGCACACACACCCCGTGCGAAGAATGGGTACACAGCTAGTATATTAATAAAATTATAGGTAGACGAGGTGGCCCGTGCTCAAATTGCGCATTTTATGATTCTGTATGAGAGAAACTAACCTAAAGTGTATGTAGGTTATGAAGTGACAGAGATCTGTTTTTGTTTACAATCTGACTTAAAAATTCGTCTGGGAGTAATCAGCCGTTAAGTTACAATTCACATTTATAAACATCGTACAATGAAAGTTGGTCAACATTTTAAAGCGCCCTCTAGAAATAAATAAAAAGCGAGGGGGGCAAAGCCCAAAACTATATGACCTTATTATTTTATTTTTATTTTATTTTATTTTATTTTGGGTGTTTCTACGCCAGAGGCATTTTTAATTACGATTCGCCCATGCGCTATATCCTAAGCTTTGAAATGACACCTCAATCTTAAAATCGGTTCAGTAGGTCCAGAGAAAAAGGGACCTAACAGACGAAACCCTTATAGAAATAAAAAGATAGATATGATTTAAAAGTATGGCTGGACCCATGTGGAGATGGAGTTAGAGGTAAATAACTTTTTTCAAATTCAAATTCAACTTTTAGCAGGAAAATATTAAAATAAGTATTGCTAAAATATAGCTAGAAATATAGAATAGTTCGTCACTAGACCAGTAAGTGGCTGATACCAGTCAAAGACCAAGTTTCAACTACGAGGTACTTGAATTTGATCAAGCATCGGTAAACCACTTTCAGACGAGTTACGAACAGCACTTTTCATCATTCCACCAAATATAGAGTTTGGGTAAGGCTATTTGCACACACACCAATTTTGGACGGCCGGTAAAAAATCGGGCGATATTTTATCAGTGGTAGGCTATTTGTACACACACCGATTTGGGACGGCCATTATTTTATCGGCAGTAAAAAATGTAGGTACACTGGATTTTTACCAATTTTAAACAATAAATTGCTAAAATTGATTGTTGTAGCACGAGATTATTGAACAGTAATAAAATAATTTTAAATAAATAAATTAAGTAAACGAGTAAATTTTATGTGGTTGTTGTATCGCTGTAAGCGACGTAGAATTAAGCGCAAGTGCGGGATTCATCCAACAAATGAAAGCAGAGAAAGCACGGGAACGTTCTACACTCTTTTTTGTGAACTAAGGCTTGATGGTAGTAAGTTTTTTAACTTCTTCAGAATGTCTATTGAATCCTTTGACGAACTTCTTGATAAGTTAAAAAAAGAAATTCATCACCAGAATACTAAAATGAGAAATTCTATTCCTTCAAGAGAAAGGCTTGCTCTAAAATAGAGGTAAGTATAAAATACATACTTGGCACTTTTTTTAATTGAAGATGGCGCGAGAACTGCTGAGGACGGTTGGTAAACAGCCGGTGTGTGTGCAAGCGTCTATTTAGTCATGTACGCCACTACGTCGCCGATACTCCACCGGCACGCACGGTGCGCAGTGGCAGTGGCCAGAAAATTGACTGTTTAGATAATTGACGTTTGGATAATCAACTCTTTACTGTATGCTATATTCTTTTTCATTATACTCTCGCAATAAAGCATTGTTTTCAGAACAGTCAGCTGTGATCGAAAATAATCGATTTACCAGTTTTTTACTGGCATTTTACTGGTGCCGATCAGCGGTCAGTGTGTGTGCCAGGTCTAGTTTCTTCATGTGGTTCACTATTGGAATTTGGACGGCCGATAAAAAACCAGCCATCCAAAATCGGCCGTGTGTACAATTAGCCTAAAAGTTAATAAATTTGGACCTATACACCCCCTTTTAAGCGGCGTTTTCCTAGCTCCGCGACTCGACTTGTTGCGCTGCGTGCTCCGTGCTCCGCGGTAGAGGAAACTACCGCTTGCATTGAAACCAATGTGACCGTTTTCCTAGCAGCGCAGTGCGCGACTCACTGAGTACCGCGCAGCGTGCTACGTGCTCCGTGTTTGGGACCACTGCTTCGAGAGCAGTCTATCACGCACCGCGCTGCCGAACAGACCTTCCGCTGTCTGCATTGAGAATATTAGAATGTCAAAAGTGAGTGGAGATTGTTGCGAACAACAAAATATGAACAAGTTCTCACAGATGACGATAGTGGGTTGATAGAATATGTATCTGAATATGAAGTTTTATGGAAGATGAGCCATATGTACTCTTTAAATTTAATTTCGTCGTCTATGAGGTGATTTTTTATTAACATTGTAAGCACCCTCACTGCTCCTTCTCTTGAACAAATCGCTGCACTCATCACGACTACGAGTCATAAGAGCAACGGCTATGTCCACATCTTCAGCCATCTCTCCATCTTCTTCCAACAATAACAACAGTGCAACACACTTCTTCCTATCCATAGTAGAGCTGATTGACTGAGGATGTTCGTCTGTTCGTCACGCAACGCAGAGAGTTTACGACGGTGCTAGGAAAACACTTTTGCGCAGCGTTGACATACAAATACGGAGCACCTGGCCGCGGCGGCGCGATAGACTGAATCACGTAGCACGCAGCGCAATATACCGCGGAGCTAGGAAAACGTACCTTTATGTTGTTATTTGTTTATCTTGTATTTGAACTGTTTTCAGCTAGTTAGTTCTAATAAAAATTGACTTTTACAAATAAATATCATTGGAGAGTTGTTATTTTTTCCTTTGTTTGCCAAAAAATCAGATTTTTGAAAATTGTCTAATGGATTCCTGTAAGTAGAATAGCAGGGCTAGTGGTGTTAAATCCTGGAAGTTTCTTTTCCGGCCTAATCCCGAAAATCCTTTATCCCGGACTGGTTGTGGAACCTATTGGAAATCGACTATTTTCGATCACAGCTGACTGTTCTGAAGTCAATGGTTTATTGTGAGAGTATAATGAAAAAGAATATAGCATACAGTAAAGAGTTGATTATCCAAACGTCAATTATCTAAACAGTCAATTTTCGGAACCCCTGAATTTAATTTAGCGTAAACTATTAAAAAAAACTATTATGAAAAGGAAAACATAGTGCAAGTTTCTACAAATACAAATAAATGCGTTTAGTACTATTTTTTTATTTGATCTCTTTTTATATTGATGCCTAGAGATTATTTTGAAAGTATTTTGATGAAAAGCAGTCAATAAACTGTTTAGTGGTCATAAATTTAATATAATTATTGTTTGACTAATCAAAAAATTTTATTATATAAACCACTCCTGGTCCCAATGATTTAGGGTAATTGACTCTGTACAGTAGGTAGATTATACCTATACAATTATAAAAAGCGACAGTGGTGGTCCCAGTTACACAATCGATTATACAACACTCTGCATAAGTAACGAATGAATGATTTGTTTTATTTTACAGACCACTTAACAAAAAATAACTATTCTATGTAAACTTAACTACCATAAATAACAGTCCTTAAGGAAAAGTCATTGTAATTTCAATAGGTTAAGAGTTTCCTCTATCATGTTGATTGGTGATATCTTGTTTAAAGAATTGGGGGTTGAAGGCCTTAGGCATGTCTCACTGTGAAGAAGAGGTATACTTCAAGTTAGTGAACCAATTTTAGTTAAGAATAGATTTCTGAGTTATAAAAGAACAATGCAGTACTTACATTACGGGCTAACTGTAGTAGCTTGGCTAGAGATGTACGTATGTACATCTTGTTCAGCAGACGCATTAGTGAGCAAAATTAAAATACACATTACCATGCTTACTTACCGACTAACCCATGGTACTATAATACCACACATCTAAGAGAATCCCCAGAGTTGTTTTTAATTAGATCAACACTATTGGGTCTTGGGTTACGTACTTACATCTATGTGTCCAAGCATAATGTCGCCCAGTGATTGTGTTGTTGAAGAGCAATACTGTCGATCAGGACTTCCAGGAGACCTGGCCCTAACTTCCATGTATTGTCTCGTGTCACAGTACTGCAACAACAACCAAACACAATTGTAAATAAGTATAAAAATGTTTTGAAATAGATTTATTTGTTTTGAAATGTATCACGGTTAGGTTGTTCAGGTGTTAAAAAGTTAAAATAGCAGAAAAATGATCAAGTACATCACACATGATGTTGCTGTAACATGTGCAGAAAGCAAGGCACACAAAGGATAAGAAGAAGAATTTTTCATCACTTCAAAATTGTCTTATTTAATTACAGACAAAGTATTTTCAGATAAATTATATTAAAAAATTGGATCAATACTAAAAAATTTGAAATTTAGGTTTGGAGGAAAACTGTTCAAAAGTCTCAGGATCATTCATAATTTTTTTTTAAATTGAAAATGGACCACAATACTTGGAATGGAGCCTGAGTATAAAACACAATTAATTTTAAAATACGTGAGATTATTCCCGATACTTTCAGGGAGTACAATCCAGTGGGAAACAGAAGAAAATCTTAGACACAAGCTCTGGTTGGAATGAAAATCAAATTAAAGATCTCTTTGAGTGGAGTACAATATGGCAAACCCAATTGTAAGAGGAGAACCGAGTCAAAAGCAGCAAGTAACCAAACTTTGCATTGAAATAACATAAAAAAGTTTTGAATGTTTGAACTTGTGTTATATTAAAATTAATCATAATTAGATAAAAAAATTTGCAATAAAAATTCCAAGAACAAAAAAATACACAGTGATCTGAAAAAAAAACTTCTTTGAACTACAAATTCAGCAGTGGTTTTATAGGAATTCTAACTTCTTCATGTGAGATAGCTGAAAGTAAATGAAATGTAGTGTTTATAAACACAGTAGCAATACTCACATCATTTTGGGAGTTGTTGTGGGTGGTGGTCGGGGAGTACAGGCTGCTGTTGGTGGGAGAGCAGGCTTGGTAGTTGTCCTCCTCCTTCTTGATGTGGGGTGTCACCATTCTGGGACTGCTTGAAGACATCATAGACACCTGCAACCGACATCCGTGTCACACTCCCAACGGAAGGTTTACTCTTTTGAAGAACAACTTAATAAATAAATAGTGTACGTTTAATACTTAAAGAGGTTGCATATGTAAGTAAGAGACCTCAAAAACTAGTTAAGATTAGGCATTAACAAATCATATGATGAAAGTTGATTTATGTGCTTCACTTCGATTAGTGGCGTTTCTTACTTTATTTCCAGTGTTTTAACTGCTTACCTCGCAGGGCCCACAGTGTTGTAGGGGGACCCGTGCTATGGGAAATATGTTATATTAAATTTTAACTCATGTTTGCAATTATGAATTTGATATGCTGTAATTGTATTGTCGCAAATTGTCTAGAATTTAATTTAAATACAATCCAATTATTTTGATGGTGATAAGGTTTGTGGCAGTAACGCTGCTGGTCTGCAGCCAGGCCAATGACAGGCACAAAAAATAACAAAAACATTCACTTGGCAGGACATGCATTAAATGGCATAGATACTATTGACTGATTAAGCTTAGGGGTTTCCTCCCAGAATTTTTCAAGCATGCAAGTATAAGTTTCATGATTGCCACACCAAACTTTCAGTCATGCAGACTGTACAAAATCACAATAATTGTTGCCTATGATTGTTGAAGATTAATGGCAGAGATGGTTCAGAGTTTTGTTCAACATTACACTGGAACATTGATCTTCTAACCTTTCCTATTGTGAAAGTGGAGTTGACTTATTCTGCAGTATAGATAAGGGATGCTTATTGCTTCAGAGGCAAAAATATTTATGGCTACATATTAGATTGTTGAGTATTAAAATTACCGAATTTCAAATATTAGTTTAAATATTGATGATCATTTTTCGAACCCCAACAATGATTCTGGGAGCCAACTTCTGAGGCTTGAGAACTTCTGCTCCGTAGCATGGAATGTATGTGCCAACATGGTCGCTCACTACCGTGAAGGTTCCGTCACACAATTTGAGGGTCCCACAAGAAGTTGACATGTCTATCTCAGGTTTGGTTTGAATGCACTTTCTAGAGGCGGATGTTGGGCTGGAAGCCAAGAATTTCTATGGCCACAGCATGTCCTTGGCAAGGTACAAACCAGTTGTTGGGAATTTGTCTGATTTAGATACTTATTGGACTGGAAACGGGCCATAGATTATTATAAATGAATTTTGGAAGCATTCAAGCATAATTGGCTTTGAGTCTCTGGTGCACAGCATCACGGAATAATATTATAGTGTCGTTGATGATTGATGAGCAAATAGCACCAAGAAAAAGATGGTCCTAGTCCTAGGAGTAAGAAATGCAGACTCTCATTTTTATCTCTCTCCATAAAGTTGACAACGGCAACAAATGTAGTAACTCTTCGGCTCAATTTGTCTATTGTAATTCACAAGCATATATATATTATCCTAGACTATTCACCAATGGCATTTGCAACCAGACAATACATATCTTGCTCTTTTGGGTCTTAAGCCTAGCAATCAGATCCATTGATTGATCAAGGGCTATCTATCTATATATTAATACGCAAGCATGTTTCATTTCCTCCTTTTTTCTCAGCTTGTGGGCATCGTAGGAGAAATCCGGGAATACCGTTGGACAGGTTTTGTGCTGTAGATGAGCAGAATCACATTCTCATTCCCATCGGACCCCAGGGCTACGCCCTACAGGCTTTCAAAGTTTCAATGTTATTCTTATGGGAAAAGGATAATTGATTGAATCTATAGTCAGCTGTTGTTATAACAAATGCTAGCTAATCATGGAAAACAGATGTTCACTTATAAAACATTTTAAAACCAATAATTGGCTCAATATCAAATCAACTTTTGGTCGAATTTCGACCAGTGGGCGATCCCTAGTATTTAAAAAAAGCCTCTAGGTCAAATTAACTCTCCAGAAGAATGAAGAAAGGAATGTCCCTACAATTTCGTCAATGAAAGTGATAAAAAAGACGCTACAGTAATAACTACTATGATTTTATCAAATTTACTTCAATTTCAATTTTAAAACTACCTCATATGTTAGTTATCTATTGAATTGTTTTCGAATTTAAACCATTTAAGGTGATTGTGTCAAATTTTAAAACAAATATTAGAGCTTTCTTAATGTTATGGTGGGACCGAAAATACACCGACGCCACTCTGTCAAGAAAACCCCGTTTTTATTTTCAATTTTCTCTTTCCGTTGAAAGCTGGCTCTTCAAAAAGGAAAAGTTAATTTTAAAAAAATTCAGGGCAGTACGGAAAACACAGTTATTGGTTAACATTTAATTTAATTTTTCACCAAGCAGCCCAGAATGGTAAGTGAGAACAGTTTAAAATCCAGTAATGCAACAAGTGTCATCAGGTGTGCAAGGGAATGGAACCCTGAAAAGGCATGGGCCTTTTGAGCAGCGAACAAAACTCGTTAATGAGAATCATTAATGGGAACTGTTGCTTAAATTAAAAACAAAAATCGCCAAAAGCGAGGATGTTGTGTAGATGTGGCAACGCTGGCTCTGTACAGGGAAGTGGGAACGCAGGCAGACGGCCTTGAACTTGGCTGCGGCTCACTACACAGCAACACAGCACACAGCGCGGCCACAGCGCGGCGGGCTGGGATAGGCCGCGCCGCGCCGCGCCGCCACTCGGCCTTTCACTCCGGCTTCAGCTTCGCACATACACGAACACTACACACACTCGCGCACGGCGCTGCAACACACGCCCGATCACCAGCACACACAGCCATGACATAAACATCATGGCCGCCTCCAGGACTTTCCAGAATGCCAGTACAGATTGTCGACTGCATTAGAACATTTTGATCTGCTGGAAAGCAGCGTCGTAAAATGTGGAAAGGCGAAGACCACAGTTCAACATTGACAGGCACTTGGGAAAGCAGTGGCAATTTCTCTCGTAGTTCCGGTTATATATCTCCAATATATCTCCCACAGAAACAATAAAATACAGCGTGTTTGCTTTAAAAGTAAGGAGGAAACACTTGTTTCGTCCGAGAGGGGCCGGTCTCCGCTTTAACCGTTCTACCCTGACACAAAACCACATCTTTTTAACCGGACATTTTAAAAATATTATCATCTCTTTAACAGGCCGTGTTTTGCCGGAAACGTTGTTTTCTTATCTATCATTCAATTCAACGTTATAAAATATTGACGTTCTCAAACCAATTAAAATGTACTATCCAGGACGGAAGTGAATGTGTTTGGACCTGCAATCCAGTAGACCACAATAAAGAACCAAATTATTATGAGTTTAGTCTTGGATTTCATGGGTGTCGGATTTTAGCTAAAAACAAACAGTTACACAGGTAGTTGCAGACTCGGATCAAAGATAAGCTCTATGACCTTCCTGATTAGGTAGTGCACATGATTTTACTCCTGATCGAAGATTAGACACAAGTCGCTACATACAAGGATTAAACATAAGCTTCTCTATGACCATCCTGATTAACTAGCGCACATGATTGTACTCATGATCGAGGATTAGACACAAGTGATGATCCACACAAGTCGCTACAGACTCGGATCAAAGACACGCTTCTCTATGACCATCCTGATTAACTAGCGCACATGATTGTACTCATGATCGAGGATTAGACACAAGTGATGATCCACACAAGTCGCTATACAGACTCGGATCAAAGACACGCTTCTCTATGACCATCCTGATTAGCTAGCGCACATGATTGTACTCATGATCGAGGATTAGACACAAGTGATGATCCACACAAGTCGCTACTGACTCGGATCAAAGACACGCTTCTCTATGACCATCCTGATTAACTAGCGCACATGATTGTACTCATGATCGAGGATTAGACACAAGTGATGATCCACACAAGTCGCTATACAGACTCGGATCAAAGACACGCTTCTCTATGACCATCCTGATTAGCTAGAGCACATGTTTGTACTCATGATCGAGGATTAGACACAAGTGATGATCCACACAAGTCGCTACTGACTCGGATCAAAGACAAGCTTCTCTATGACCATCCTGATTAGCTAGAGCACACGTTTCTACTCATGATCGAGGATTAGACACAAGTGATGATCCACACAAGTCGCTACAGACTCGGATCAAAGACACGCTTCTCTATGACCATCCTGATTAACTAGCGCACATGTTTGTACTCATGATCGAGGATTAGACACAAGTGATGATCCACACAAGTCGCTACAGACTCGGATCAAAGACAAGCTTCTCTATGACCATCCTGATTAGCTAGAGCACATGTTTGTACTCATGATCGAGGATTAGACACAAGTGATGATCCACACAAGTCGCTACTGACTCGGATCAAAGACACGCTTCTCTATGACCATCCTGATTAACTAGCGCACATGATTGTACTCATGATCGAGGATTAGACACAAGTGATGATCCACACAAGTCGCTATACAGACTCGGATCAAAGACACGCTTCTCTATGACCATCCTGATTAGCTAGAGCACATGCTTGTACTCATGATCGAGGATTAGACACAAGTGATGATCCACACAAGTCGCTATACAGACTCGGATCAAAGACAAGCTTCTCTATGACCATCCTGATTAGCTAGAGCACATGTTTGTACTCATGATCGAGGATTAGACACAAGTGATGATCCACATAAGTCGCTACAGACTCGGATTAAAGACAAGCTTCTCTACGGTCATCCTGATTAGCTAACGCACTTGATTTTGATCATGATCTATACAAATAGCACTCGGATGGGAGACAATCTTTTCTATGACTATCGTGATTACAATCATATGTGCTAGCTAATCATCATCGACAAGAGTCGCTACTGACTCGGATGAGAGACAAGCTTCTGTATGACTATCCTGATTAGCTAGAGCCTCTCATTGCAATATTATAATTTGACATGGTGCATGACAGTCTCAGGGAGAACCTTCTAAATGGCCATCCTGACTGCCTTAGGTAAATTTATTGCTCAAGCATTTAATCATTACATATAGCTAACCGTAAAAGAGATCCGATTATCTCAGGCAATTTTATTGGACTTAAGGTCTAATTTAAATCAGGATTACCACGTTTATAGACTATCAAAAGGAGCATGAGCTAAATCCGCATGAGATACAAATTTCTCTCTGGTCACCTGATTACACATGGTACATGATTGCAATCATTGCGATAATTTTTTACACTTGGCCATGTCAGAATGGATTTGGAACCGTAATATAAACGTATAATTTTGCCACTGGAATTGGGACGAAACGTCCTTTCTGTGGGCACATGTTTTCTGATCCCGGAATTTAAAGATATTAAAACATAGAGAAAAATTATCTTTAAATCTTAAACTTTTATTTGACAAAAAAAACGAAAGTGCCAACACAACAGTGGTCTGGGATGGATAGTTTTCATTAACAGTAGGCTTAATAGGCCTTGACTATCAATTGGACGGCAGCCCTTGATATTGATTTCGGCAAGTAGTCTTTAGAGCTACATTTTGCAAAAATTATAGTTGGTATGCACATTATTACGGAAAATAAGTGTTCGGTAATGATTATTTGGAACTTGGAGCATAAATTAAATGCAGATGCGGTCGGCCTTGTCGGGAGAGGGACGTAGTAGCCTTGAACTTGACTGCGACGGCCTTCACGCCGCGGGCCGCGCCGCCATTTGCGCGCGCTGTTGCCAACTTCGTGGGTGATAATAGCATAAAAGCCCTACTACTATAAAAAATGTATTTTGGCAAAACTGAAATCTCAGGGATTTAGTTTTTAAAAAGTACGGATATGCCCAAGTAAAAATATTTCTGTACATTCTGATTGTTTTGTTTAGTAGATTTAAAGAGGTGGACGACAATTTTGAGATATTGTATGCAATGCTCGATTAAAAATGTACATATTTAGATTTATGACATTATCTAAATAAGAGAGAGATTTTCGTAGAAATGATTAGCGGGTCGATTATAAAACTTAGCATACAATATTCGCGACATCTTTTATAGACTAAAACTAAGCTACGAGGCAAAACATTGTTTTTAAAGAAACCACTGGAAATAACTATTATATAGTATTTAATCGTGTGCATTAAGAAGACGATCACGACACGGATATTGTATGATAAAAATCATAATAACTTAATTAAATTGAATACAACGCTTCCTAGAATTAACTATTAAATTCCCTTTAAACAATGTCTCGAACTGACTAAAAATGAAGGATATACCATAAATTAACCATTTTTACAACAAGTCAACTGTCTTTCACCCTTGTAAAAACACTGAAAACATGTCTCCGCATTCCTCTGTTTCGGACGGTGTTTTGGGATATTTAGTACCAGGTTAACCGAGCCTTGCTCGTTGGTTTTTATTCACTTTTGTTATAGTGTCAAGGTAAAAAAGCAATTAAATTTTCACCAACAACCAACTATACCTCTTCACAGTTAACAGCTGTTTCAAAAAGTCTGCTTAACATTAATGTTACTTTCTTTTTGTTTACATTTCGTTGTTATTTCGTTACCAAAATAGCAACCCATAAGACTAATGCTAAAAATTACAATTTTAAAACTTAATTTTAGACAAAATTCGATTTTTCCTGGGGTTGAGGCTGTTTCTAAACTTATTTTTGGGCCAAAACACTCTTTAATGCAAACTTTAAGCAAAATCTGACAGCTAGATTTCGAGATCGTGGAACACACATCCCTTCAGACATTCCTCGTATTATAGTATAGGATTAGTAAAATATGTTTTCTTGTAGATTAAAGTGAGGTTTTAATCCCCCATACCTCATATATCAGTAAAAATAAATGCTATAAGTAGGGGAAACAATCTTAAAGGTAGGAAAAATTTAGTTATTTTGCAAAGTCACTAAGAACAATATTTTCACATTTTCAAACTTTTACGGTATGAGGGATCTTAAATAACCATTCAACTAAACGATTACAAAGTTGAAAGAAAATTGGTTGAAAAACGGCGTCCGAAACAGAGGAATAAAATACCATGTTTTTCCAAAACCGAATGATTAACACAACACAGCTAACTGCGCTATTGGCCCAAATGTGAAGATTACTCTTAAAGGGTGGAAGAGGAGTTAACGTAAACACAGCGGAGTGATGCTTTTTTCAGAGAAGAAAGGGGTTTTACATTTTCCCTTTTGTGCTTAAGCGAATTATTAGGAATAAGCTATTACGGTAGACCTATGGCCCATGGCAAGACCTAGGACCAGGACCATGGCATACTTTTCTTCCATTTTGAGGTCCCTAGGAGCCAAAAACACCATTCGTTCATTTTCATATAACTGTGGCCATGAATCCATGAGTTCGTGGTACTGTGTGGTGGTATTTTATAGATTCTAAAACTAATTTTCATCTGAAATACATCAGAAGATACATGCGTTATGTTTTAGCTGAGTTTTCGGGATGATCATTTGGCCCTAAAGTTGTTTTGAGAACTTCCTAAACATGATATAACATCAACTATAGATTCACAAATGGGAAAACAAAATACTAAATATTTATGAGTCGACAGTGGGATGTATTATGGATTACACACGAGCAGACAGGTCGATCTGTTTTGGTACTATTTTGATGTGTCGAATTTGGTTTCTCCATAATGCAGCACTCAGATGAATACCAAGATGAAACCGGGCCTTATGTAACACATGGATCACATAATTTAGCGTTTAAATTTCAAATTACTTTCTTGTTCTAAAAAAAAAACTTAAACAGTGTCGTATAAAGCATTACAAAATAATACAACATTACAAAGTAACGATTTTACTTTCTATTGTTTATGTAAATACACATTAAAAATAACAATATTTTCTGAAGGTACAATTTTCTTAAATTTACTTAAGAAATATTTGTGCTTCCGCATTTTCTTATTCCCTCCGATATTTATATGATACGCGAACTTCTTAATCTCAGTACATTAGGTGACTTGCAGTGCATTCTAAAGCCCGTCCGCACCTGGCCGAACATTGGTGGCGAACTTGTTCGGCGAACATAAAAAATTAACAAACATTCCTATCGAACAATTACCGTCTATATGATTTAAGAGGTTAGCAACGAACAAACAAAAGTTTGGAAGAACTTTGTTCGGCCAGTGCGGACGCGGCTTAACAAGATTAATTTTTAGAATTTTGGGATATTGTATTGCGAAACAGATACGGTCGCCCAGAGTAAACTTTTTTAAAGTTTATTTTCTTTATTGCCACAAAATGTAGTTTATTTCTTTATTATTTTCTTTTCTTTATCGAATATTAAGAACCACATGAGCTTTTCTTGAGAAACTTGGAATGATACCTCAGGGTTTTATATGAAATATTTTCCCTCCTTTACTGTTTTAAATTCGCGAATAAAAATATCTCGGCATCTTAAAACTTAACAATTTTTTAAGAAACCAATTTAAATGTTTGACCCTTTAAAAATGCAATATTTCATCAGTAAAAATATCAGATTGTTTAACAACAATAGTGGTTTTCTATGTTTTGTAATCCAATTCAGTCACGAGTATAGTGCATAAATCATTGAACGGATGTTTTAATCTAGTGAACATTTAATTTAATGATGTTGTCTGTTTTTAAAGATTTTATTAATTTAAGATTTTTAACTGTAGCCACTTTGAAATTGTATATTGGTGAAATACAAAAATTTCACAGCATCTTTTAGCGTTCGATCTAGTTCCATGATAGAAATTGAAATTTTCATTAAAAAGTGAAAATCTATAGTATTAGCCAAAATATGAAAATGCGAACACACTGTTGGAAAACGAAGCGTTTACAGATACACCCTGCACACACAGTACACAGTTCTTGTTTAATTTGCTCCTTAGTAGAACAATATTGTAATTACAGTAACGAAATCACGTCACACAATGCACCACGTAAATTGTACACTCATCATTCATTAATAATCGCTTATATGTCTAAAATTAGCCAAGATAGCGTAAAGCGATACTCGATTTAAATGTTCTGATGATATCGGAATGAAGTTACAGTACAGTACATTTAATAGAAATCACCATTTAACGTTTAATGATAAACTTTGTCATCACGTAAGATATGACAAGGGCAGAAAAGTGTAGAAAAGAAAAATGGGCGTTGCAGAGGTTCGGAAGATAAAAATCGTGGATGAAACGCCAGTTACGAGAAATAAGCCCGGTTAAGACAGACCCAACTATCGAGGAGAAAGAATTGTGGACTGTTACTTTTGGGGGGGGGGGGAGTAATTTTATAGTAAATCAATCTTTCTAGATAGTAAAGTTTTTGGGATAAAAATGACTTTTTCTTACAGCAATTCAATAAAGTCAGTTTAATTTTTTATTTTTCATACAGTAGTTAGAAATTAAGAAAATGGCTTCCTCTTAGCAGGATATTTTAATTTTGAGTATACATAGTACAGTACTAATTATTACCGTGTCATTTTCTTTTGTAAAAACTAGGTCACCCTTCGCGTAATTAAGGGTAAAACTAATTAATTATAATAAGTGTCAATTAAAACTAGCATAATTTAGTTAGATTTGGTTATCGGAAATTAAACATAATTAAGTCCAGGGAGCAGCAACGAATAAATAAATCTATTGTGTAGTCTGCGGCAACGCTTTGAATTCACAACGACGGTACTTGTTGTTAAGCATTTGCTAAAATTTTCCTTACATAGATACTAAAGTGTTTTACATAATATAAAAACTACTTGAAACAATTTTAAATATGAAATTTATTATATATTTATATAAGTACATAATGATAGCATTGTGTTAAAAATTTAAGAGAGCAATTTACATCTTAAAATTTATATACGTTTAAAAATTATACAGTACGATCAGGGCTCTAATAGTTCCCATACTGAATTACTAATTTTTCCAGTAAAATAAGCAATCTTACGTGTATTTATGAAACTTTTCAGTCTATGCTTGGAATTAAATTGGAAAAATGTATACCTACCAACTAAATTGTTTTCGGCATAAAATATAAATGGTTGCATTATTTTTTCGCTATGTTTAAGAGGTGCAATATAATAGCTTCAGTTGTTTTCCTCTGTATCTACATAGTTTTATTATTCAATATAGTCGAAGGTTTTATGCTCGAGAGCAGCCAGGTACATTTGTCAAAAAATTGCTAAAGTTTTGCTTTATGTAAAAAAATATTTATTACCTTGTGTTGGTAAATAAATGAAATAAAAAACTCATAAACCCCTGACATGCAAAAAAAGTACTAAAGTATGTAGGTGATGGGTAGCTATTATGGAGGTCTTGAGGCTTAACTATGAGGACTATAAAAACTAATGGTTTAAAATGTATTCCACGAAATTTTCCATTATTATTCGAATTTCATGGCATACGGTCCAGTGTTCCCGAGTCCATAGATGTCAAATATACAGTGTGTTCATTTTTTTTATGCTCCCCATTGGGATCTCCCAAACTATAAAAGTTACAGCAAAGGTCAAATTAGCAAAGTAGTGCTGAATTATAAGCTAAACAAAATGATGTGTAAAAATCCCAGATATTTCTACTGGTTCGTTCGCTGTGCTCGAAAAACTGTTTTTTGCTCAAAACTTCTTTTGCGTATAACTTTGTTATTTGATGAAATACAAAAAAACTTTTTAGATGAAACTTCACTGAAATTTTACGTAGATTCTAAATATTAAAACTAAAATTTTTTACTTCAAACGGTTTTTGAGATATTTTAGACAAGTTGATTATTTTTAATACAAGTATGTATTTTTTTCATCATCATAAAAAAGAAATAATTTTTCTGATCACGAAAATACCAAATATGGCATATTTATTTATCATAATAATTATTTAATTATAAAAAATGTGATTAATAAGCAACCCTGAAATGCTAATAATGAGGATGCTTCTAACATGCGGTGCAACAATGGTGTAAATCAGCTGTTTTTCATTTTGTGTTTCATATTTTGTTGCTTACATTGTTGATCAGCTGTTTACCGGCATCCCACGTAACAGCTGATTTACACGTTTTATGGGAACCGCGGATGCCGGTAAACAGCTGATCAACAATGTAAGCAACAAAATATGAAACACAAAATGAAAAACAGCTGATTTACACCGCATGTTAGAAACATCCTCATTATTAGCATTTCAGGGTTGTTTATTAATCACATTTTTTATAATTAAATAATTATTATGATAAAAAAATATGCCATATTTGGTATTTTCGTGATCAGAAAAAATATTTTTTTTTTATGATGATGAAAAAAATACATACTTGCATTAAAAATAATCAGCTTGTCTAAAATATCTCAAAAACCTAATTTTTTTTAGTAAAAAATTTAGTTTTAATATTCGGAATCTACGTAAAATTTCAGTAAAGTTTTATCTAAAAAGTTTTTTTGTATTTCAACAAATAACAAAGTTATAGGCAAAAGAAGTTTTGAGCAAAAAACAGTTTTTCGAGCACAGGGAACGAACCAGTAGAAATATCTGGGATTTTTACACATCATTTTGTTCAGCTTATAATTCCGCACTACTTTGCTTATTTGACCTTTGCTGTAACTTTTATAGTTTGCGAGATCCCAATGGTGAGCATAAAAAATGAACACACTGTATATATAGGGAGCAACATCCGTTTTTATCAATGTAGAATATTCATACATATTTAATAATCGACATGCTTTTTTGATCAAGGAACTCCATGATTTTTGTGTCATTAGATAGATCTCAGCGTGAAAAAGCTAATTGGTAAATATCCGTTTTAAAGGAAGGACCCTACAATCCCTTATGTGTAATGTTCGGATTTGATTACACATTAGTATGGATATTGATTTCAAGTTAACAGCTGTAAAGCGTAAGCACTGGATATCAGCAAAAGTACGTATCTGCCTGTTAACACGAAATAGGGTTATGTTAAACGACGGAGTGTACATGGTTAACTTTGATACTTTAGTTCAAACACCGACTACAGACAAGCTACAATATTTCATTATTCTGTACACCTTCGCACTATCTGGTGCGTATTTTAAAAGCATAACAAACTGCTTTAAATGCGGAAATTATTTAGAGCAAAATTGTGAGCGTTTCATACAAATTGTAGGATTATATAAGTGGTCCCAGTGTTCTCCTATGAGACTCGAAGAAAATAACGGCATGTCCAAAAAGCTACAAGGAAATTATATCTATACTTATTTAAAACTCTAATGGGTTTTATGTAATTGGAACTCTTACAGTTTTAAACTAATTTTTAAGTTTTTGGTATCATTTGATAGGGCTTGGTGTGTAATTGTTTCCACAAAAAAGTAATGAAAATTGGACTTGAAATAAAGGTGCTATCCATCATTGAAATTTGAAAAATTTTCATTAGAATAACATTGCAACTTATAGGTTGAGCGTTTTAAACATATGTTAATGAAAAGCTAAAAAAGTGTGGTTCTATGGGTGATTACAGATAATCACGATATTGGATTGGTCAGGTGTAATTGATTTAGAACTAAACGTAACATTTTTATCAATGAAATGTGACAGTGTTATATGATAATATAAACTGTACATAAGTTTATGACGTAAAGTATGTTAAATGTAATATGTGACATGTAAAATGACATAGTTTAGTGTGCTGCGACGTGTAATGTATGCTGCGGCTATCCGTATCTTGTGTAATGCGGATTTTTTGGCTCACTACCGTCCACTGTTTGTAAGTGAGAGGATATTAACTGTATATAACCTGTACATAATGTTAGCTTTAATTAGTGTTAAGCAAGAACAACAAACTGTGAGGGCAGATGTACATAGATACAACACAAGGAATAAGCAACTAATTGACATTCCTTTTGCTAGAATAAGTAAAACACAAAATCAGTTCACAATCATGTTTTTAAAATTGTTTAACAAACTTCCTTGTTCAGCCAGGTATCAGACCACATCAGAGTTCAAAAAGAATGTGAAGAATTTCCTATTGGCTCATCCTTTTCACTCTTTATCAGAATTTTTTGCTACTCCAAATGAAATTGTAAGTAGTTTTTTTCTGCATGGTGTGCATTTTATTTTCATTTTCTGATTACACAGGTGAAGCACCAACCTGACCGATACTTTAAGTAGGCCGTTTGCTTGACTTGAGTAGTTAGTCATAAGTTTTGTTGCATGGTTTGTGTGTGGTTTGAAATTGTATTTATGTTAGTTTTTAGGTATCTTGGCGTATCCTATTGTATACAAATGTCAATGAAGTGCTCCGAGACGGCCGTCGTACCAGGACGGCAGGACATCATTTGGATCGTGTTTGACGGTAAGCGAAGCAGTAAAATTACAATAGTATGTATATCCATACTAGCTATTGCCCGTCACGGCTTCGCCCGTGATTGAATTTATTTTATA